>WOVY01011386.1:0-228224 GCA_013436015.1 Rhipicephalus annulatus | reverse complement strand
CTGCGTAAAAACTCCTCTTCAAGCTTCCCATAAAAATGTTGGCATATTTGGCCCAATCTTAGTCCCCATCGAAGTGCCGCTGACCTGTACATAATGCACTTCATTGAATATAAAATTGTTCATGTGGAGAATCATTTCAAGTAACACCGCAATGGTAGTGCTGTTTACTGGCTTATCATCGGAACATTTCTCATACGCTTCTACAACCGCGAAGATGCCATCCGAGTGAGGGATGTTTGTGTAGAGTGACGATACGTCCAGCGTTACCAGAAAGGAAACCATTAGGCACGGTAATGTCGTTAACTACCGACAAAAAGTGGTTCGTGTCCCTCAAGAAAGACTGATACGTGGCGGGAAGGTGACGAATCAACGAGTCCACATAACAAGACAAGTCTTCTGTCACCGTTACCGTTTGCAGAGACTATGGGGGGCCTGGGTTGTTCGGCTTATGAATTTTGGCAGCATGTAAAATCGGCCAGCAGACGGACTTAGCGGGACTAGTGTTGTGGCTGCCTTATCACATATTTTTTTATCTCGCCAGAGTGCATATATCTTTTGTTTTAGAGTTTCTTTGAAGTCCATTGTGGGGTCTGCATCAAGTCGTTTGTAAAATGAAGTGTCATTGAGCTGCCGAAGAGCCTCCTTAATATAGTCTGCTGTGTTCATAACCACAATGGCACCACCCTTGTCGGCTGGCTTAATAGTGATGTCGTCGCGCTTCCTTAATAATTCGATCGCTTTCAGTTCTCCGTCGCGCAGATTTCGACGGAACGAAGTTTTCTGCCTATATGCTTGAATTACATCGCGCTGAACAGCATCAATATATAGATCAAGGTATTTATCGCGTTGTAATGGTGGTGTCCAACGTTTAGCTGACGGCAGCACCCCGGAAGCATGGCTACTGTTATTCTACCGTGAAAGAACTCCCTCAATCTCAGGTTGCGTGCGAAATTATCTAAGTCACTGAGTAGCTGGAATTCATCGCAATGACCCGTTGCGGGGCAAAACTTCAAACCACGCGATAATACAGACATTTCATCTTTGGACAGACTACAGTCGATATGTTGACTACGTTTGAAACATCATCTGAACGGGGTGTATTTTCGAAACGGGACGGCGCCGTACTTAAATTTTTAAGGAGTTGCGCGGGTGTGCAATGAGACATCACGCCGTCCCTGAGTAACTTCTTACATTGACAGCACATATTTCATTGCGTTTCTTTTCCTCGAATATGCACAGCGATTTAACCTCCAGAGTACTAAGCGGGGTTTGATTACACATATTCCTCTCTTCGTTCATCAGAGATTTCAAAGCCGAGCGGTAATGATTGACAGTAATACGCAGAAGTTCTAGCGAAGACTTCTGTAGGGTGTCTTGCCACCTTTTTGCGTTATTATTTGACAATTGAGAAGTGGCAGGGCGTAGGAAAAGGTTCAGACCTTTTGGTGCAATAGAAGCAGCGAGGTAAGTTTCTAAAGTGGCAGTGTGTAGCTCGTAACGAACTCGTTTTTCACTGCCCTCTCATCTTTTGAAATCCCTTGGAACAAAGGTGCGAGGTAAAGTTCTCATTGGCATGCGTCGAAGCTAGTCAATTTTCGAAGAATGACTAGCTTCGACGCATGCCAATGAGACTTTACCTCGCACCTTTGTTCCAAGGGATTTCAAAAAGATGAGAAGGGCAGTGGAAAAAAAACGAGTTCGTTACGAGCTACACACTGCCACTTTAGAACTTACCTCGCTGCTTCTATTGCACCAAAGGTCTGAACCTTCCTACGCCCTGCCACTTCTCAATTGTCAATAATAACGCAAAAAGGTGGCAAGACACCCTACCTAGAAGTCTTCGCTAGAACTTCTGCGTATTACTGTCAATCATTACCGCTCGGCTTTGAAATCTCTGATGAACGAAGAGAGGAATATGTGTAATCAAACCCCGCTTAGTACTCTGGAGGTTAAATCGCTGTGCATATTCGAGGAAAAGAAACGCAATGAAATATGTGCTGTCAAATGTAAGAAGTTACTCAGGGACGGCGTGATGTCTCATTGCACACCGCGCAACTCCTTAAAAATTTAAGTACGGCGCCGTCCCGTTTCGAAAATACACCCCGTTCAGATGATGTTTCAAACGTAGTCAACATATCGAACTGTAGTCTGTCCAAAGATGAAATGTCTGTATTATCGCGTGGTTTGAAGTTTTGCCCCGCAACGGGTCATTGCGATGAATTCCAGCTACTCAGTGACTTAGATAATTTCGCACGCAACCAGACTGAGATTGAGGGAGTTCTTTCACGGTAGAAATAACAGTAGCCATGCTTCCGGGGTGCTGCCGTCAGCTAAACGTTGGACACCACCATTACAACGCGATAAATACCTTGATCTATATATTGATGCTGTTCAGCGCGATGTAATTCAAGCATATAGGCAGAAAACTTCGTTCCGTCGAAATCTGCGCGACGGAGAACTGAAAGCGATCGAATTATTAAGGAAGCGCGACGACATCCTATTAAGCCAGCCGACAAGGGTGGTGCCATTGTGGTTATGAACACAGCAGACTATATTAAGGAGGCTCTTCGGCAGCTCAATGACACTTCATTTTACAAACGACTTGATGCAGACCCCACAATGGACTTCAAAGAAACTCTAAAACAAAAGATATATGCACTCTGGCGAGATAAAAAATATATGTGATAAGGCAGCCACAACACTAGTCCCGCTAAGTCCGTCTGCTGGCCGATTTTACATGCTGCCAAAAATTCATAAGCCGAAAACCCAGGCCGCCCCATAGTCTCTGCAAACGGTACGGTGACAGAAGACTTGTCTTGTTATGTGGACTCGTTGATTCGTCACCTTCCCGCCACGTATCAGTCTTTCTTGAGGGACACGAACCACTTTTTGTCGGTAGTTAACGACATTACCGTGCCTAATGGTTCCTTTCTGGTAACGCTGGACGTATCGTCACTCTACACAAACATCCCTCACTCGGATGGCATCTTCGCGGTTGTAGAAGCGTATGAGAAATTCCGATGATAAGCCAGTAAACAGCACTACCATTGCGGTGTTACTTGAAATGATTCTCCACATGAACAATTTTATATTCAATGAAGTGCATTATGTACAGGTCAGCGGCACTTCGATGGGGACTAAGATTGGGCCAAATTATGCCAACATTTTATGGGGAAGCTTGAAGAGGAGTTTTACGCAGTCGCCAATTAAAACCGCTATGCTATAAAAGATTCATTGACGATATTTTCTTTATTTGGCCTCATGGTGAATCGCACCTTCTCTCATTCATATCAGATTTCAATAACGTTCACCCATCCATCTCTTTTACGCACGTCTACTCGACTGAAACCATAAACTTCTTAGACGTATCTATTAGCCTAATAAACGGCAACCTAATCACCAAGCTTTATCAAAAGCCTACTGACCGACAACAATACCTACATTTCAACAGTAGTCACGCTAAACATTGTAAATCCAGCATACCATATAGCCAAGCTGTTCGTTTTAAACGCCTTTGCTCCGAGCAAGCAGACTTCATCGCTAGTTGTGATAAACTGCGTGTTTCTTTTCTAAAGCAGAAATACCCGGCACAGATGATTGATGACGCAGTGGCACGTGCTGATATGCTTGACCGAAAAACACTGATCAATGCAGAGAAACATTCCCATAGCCTCAATAATGCTAACCTAGTACTCACGCATAGCGCTTCCGCACCCAATGTAGCAGCCATTCTTAGGAAACATCACAACATATTGACGCAAAGCGACCACCTAAAAGAAGTTTTTCCAGAGCCACCCCGCGCCGTGTATCGTCGCTGTAGGAACTTGCAGGACATCCTCACGTCCTCCAAAGTACGGACTAACAATTACATTTCACACGCTGGTTGCCATCCATGCCGCAAACCTCGATGCAAGTTATGCAAACAGATGACAACCACCGCTGTGGCTAAAAGCTCCGCAAACAATTTCACTTTAAAAATTCGTGGCGATTTCACCTGTGACACAGATAATGCGGTTTATCTGCTTGAGTGCTCCTTTTGTCACTTGCAGTATATCGGTCATACTGAAAATTCATTTCGCTACCGTTTCAACAATCACAAGGCCCATGTGCACTCCATGCCTCATCTGCCGATTTCAAGGCACGTCGCCACTACCGGACATAGTTTCGAATCATTTAGGGCAACTGTATTGGAGGCGGGATTCACGTCGCATTATAAGCGTGAGATACGCGAATCATTTCTAATTCATAAGTTCGGAACGGCTTCTAGGGGTTTAAACGAAACGCGGGCAAACTGGCTAGCATAATAGCGTAGAATACAGTGCGTGCTCGGCCCTCATGCGGAGACAGACTTATCTCGTTCGTGTGTGTGTGAATGGATGTTTAATCCTTCGTAAAAGTGCTTTATGTATCGTTATTATTATTATTTTGTAGAGTCAATCTTGTGCTATGTACGCTCGGCGCATTGCCAATATTTCTTATATGTTCTATGCCTCGTGGTATCTCACTGGCCAGTGACGCGATTATTATTATTTTTTTACGCGATATCTTTGTTTTTGTGATTGTGAGTCACAGTGCGTTGTTGTGTCCACCATGCGCATGTACCTTGCTTTCATTGCGCATAGCATCTGGCAGTGGTGCACTGTTCCTGTGTATACATCCGCCTACCTATATATTAAGTGCCTGTAACATACTGCATTCATTCTGACGAAGGCTGGTCCACCAGCCGAAACGTTAATAAATCCACATTTCGTACGTGCGTCCTTCTCTTCAATCATCTATTACACCGGACCATCGATCTTCATTCCTAAAATATTATACAACTATGGATTCCCGGAGGACCACGTCGAAGTATATTTCATGGAAATTCCCAAAGGCACCACCTTCCACTGTCGTCGTGGGTGACTCGCAAACCAAATATTGTTCCAGCACTTTGACCCTCTATTGGCAGGCACGCCAGCTTTTGTTTCACATAATGGCGCTGTTATAGCTGACATGCCTTTTGCTGATCGATTTTGTCCCTTCAACGACGTCTACGTTGATTGTGCACATTGGCACCAATGACTTAACGAAGAACAATGCACGTGCCGTCTTCGAAAACTACATTCACATGCTTACCTGCATCCAAAAGGAGTATCAAGGTATACGGAATATTTACGCCACACTTATTTTGCCGAGGGCTGCCAACCGCCGCCGTGGATACAAGAATCAAAGGTTTATTCACCGGTTCAACCGTGAAGCCAGCCTTTTCAACAGTCTCTTACGCCGTTATTGCAGACGTTCCAGTACGGCGCACCTTCTGGACCATGCACTCGAATGTTTTCCCCCCGCACGAGTCCTAGCAGCGGATGGCGTACATCTCAGCTTTTGAAGGCGTTGCTCTCGTGGCATGTCATATCCGACAACTGTGCTTCGAGTCTCCGAGTCAAGCAACCACTGCATCTTGGCAAGATTGTGCCCCAGCTATACAGCACCATACGCCGTCTACTAGAGGGGTAGGTCCTGAGCCGTCCACAGCCGTGCCCCTGCTAAAGAAACCAACGGGCAAAAACAAGAATCGTGGTGATCGTACTGATGATGGTGGGTGCACTTCGAGAGCGATCCGAAACAATCCCACCCCCCGAATGCCAGCCACCCGCTGGCCATTGTCCTTCGCAGAGGGGTAAGGAACACTACCCGACCTACGACACATCACGACACACAGCGGATACAGCCCCTCGCGTGAGTGGTTCCACTGCAAGTTCTTCCGTCATCCTGTCCCGCCGTGGCCATTCTTTGCAACAAAGTGAGGGACGCTTTACTGGCGCCGCGGCATCAACTGCTACAGAAGACATCGCCACTACTCAAGCAGGACCCACTACGAAAGCAGTTGGTCCTACTGCTCACCCAAGGTATCCACTTCGAAAAAAATTTTCCGATGCTGTAAAAAGTAATTCGAAGAATTGACTAGCTTCGACGCATGCCAATGAGAACTTTACCTCGCACCTTGTTCCAAGGGATTTTCAAAAGATGAGAAGGGCAGTGGAAAAAACGAGTTCGTTACGAGCTACACACTGCCACTTTAGAAACTTACCTCGCTGCTTCTATTGCACCAAAAGGTCTGAACCTTTTCCTACGCCCTGCCACTTCTCAATTGTCAAATAATAACGCAAAAAGGTGGCAAGACACCCTACAGAAGTCTTCGCTAGAACTTCTGCGTATTACTGTCAATCATTACCGCTCGGCTTTGAAATCTCTGATGAACGAAGAGAGGAATATGTGTAATCAAACCCCGCTTAGTACTCTGGAGGTTAAATCGCTGTGCATATTCGAGGAAAAGAAACGCAATGAAATATGTGCTGTCAAATGTAAGAAGTTACTCAGGGACGGCGTGATGTCTCATTGCACACCCGCGCAACTCCTTAAAAATTTAAGTACGGCGCCGTCCCGTTTCGAAAATACACCCCGTTCAGATGATGTTTCAAACGTAGTCAACATATCGAACTGTAGTCTGTCCAAAGATGAAATGTCTGTATTATCGCGTGGTTTGAAGTTTTGCCCCGCAACGGGTCATTGCGATGAATTCCAGCTACTCAGTGACTTAGATAATTTCGCACGCAACCTGAGATTGAGGGAGTTCTTTCACGGTAGAAATAACAGTAGCCATGCTTCCGGGGTGCTGCCGTCAGCTAAACGTTGGACACCACCATTACAACGCGATAAATACCTTGATCTATATATTGATGCTGTTCAGCGCGATGTAATTCAAGCATATAGGCAGAAAACTTCGTTCCGTCGAAATCTGCGCGACGGAGAACTGAAAGCGATCGAATTATTAAGGAAGCGCGACGACATCACTATTAAGCCAGCCGACAAGGGTGGTGCCATTGTGGTTATGAACACAGCAGACTATATTAAGGAGGCTCTTCGGCAGCTCAATGACACTTCATTTTACAAACGACTTGATGCAGACCCCACAATGGACTTCAAAGAAACTCTAAAACAAAAGATATATGCACTCTGGCGAGATAAAAAAATATGTGATAAGGCAGCCACAACACTAGTCCCGCTAAGTCCGTCTGCTGGCCGATTTTACATGCTGCCAAAAATTCATAAGCCGAACAACCCAGGCCGCCCCATAGTCTCTGCAAACGGTACGGTGACAGAAGACTTGTCTTGTTATGTGGACTCGTTGATTCGTCACCTTCCCGCCACGTATCAGTCTTTCTTGAGGGACACGAACCACTTTTTGTCGGTAGTTAACGACATTACCGTGCCTAATGGTTCCTTTCTGGTAACGCTGGACGTATCGTCACTCTACACAAACATCCCTCACTCGGATGGCATCTTCGCGGTTGTAGAAGCGTATGAGAAATGTTCCGATGATAAGCCAGTAAACAGCACTACCATTGCGGTGTTACTTGAAATGATTCTCCACATGAACAATTTTATATTCAATGAAGTGCATTATGTACAGGTCAGCGGCACTTCGATGGGGACTAAGATTGGGCCAAATTATGCCAACATTTTTATGGGGAAGCTTGAAGAGGAGTTTTACGCAGTCGCCAATTAAAACCGCTATGCTATAAAAGATTCATTGACGATATTTTCTTTATTTGGCCTCATGGTGAATCGCACCTTCTCTCATTCATATCAGATTTCAATAACGTTCACCCATCCATCTCTTTTACGCACGTCTACTCGACTGAAACCATAAACTTCTTAGACGTATCTATTAGCCTAATAAACGGCAACCTAATCACCAAGCTTTATCAAAAGCCTACTGACCGACAACAATACCTACATTTCAACAGTAGTCACGCTAAACATTGTAAATCCAGCATACCATATAGCCAAGCTGTTCGTTTTAAACGCCTTTGCTCCGAGCAAGCAGACTTCATCGCTAGTTGTGATAAACTGCGTGTTTCTTTTCTAAAGCAGAAATACCCGGCACAGATGATTGATGACGCAGTGGCACGTGCTGATATGCTTGACCGAAAAACACTGATCAATGCAGAGAAACATTCCCATAGCCTCAATAATGCTAACCTAGTACTCACGCATAGCGCTTCCGCACCCAATGTAGCAGCCATTCTTAGGAAACATCACAACATATTGACGCAAAGCGACCACCTAAAAGAAGTTTTTCCAGAGCCACCCCGCGCCGTGTATCGTCGCTGTAGGAACTTGCAGGACATCCTCACGTCCTCCAAAGTACGGACTAACAATTACATTTCACACGCTGGTTGCCATCCATGCCGCAAACCTCGATGCAAGTTATGCAAACAGATGACAACCACCGCTGTGGCTAAAAGCTCCGCAAACAATTTCACTTTAAAAATTCGTGGCGATTTCACCTGTGACACAGATAATGCGGTTTATCTGCTTGAGTGCTCCTTTTGTCACTTGCAGTATATCGGTCATACTGAAAATTCATTTCGCTACCGTTTCAACAATCACAAGGCCCATGTGCACTCCATGCCTCATCTGCCGATTTCAAGGCACGTCGCCACTACCGGACATAGTTTCGAATCATTTAGGGCAACTGTATTGGAGGCGGGATTCACGTCGCATTATAAGCGTGAGATACGCGAATCATTTCTAATTCATAAGTTCGGAACGGCTTCTAGGGGTTTAAACGAAAACGCGGGCAAACTGGCTAGCATAATAGCGTAGAATACAGTGCGTGCTCGGCCTCATGCGGAGACAGACTTATCTCGTTCGTGTGTGTGTGAATGGATGTTTAATCCTTCGTAAAAGTGCTTTATGTATCGTTATTATTATTATTTTGTAGAGTCAATCTTGTGCTATGTACGCTCGGCGCATTGCCAATATTTCTTATATGTTCTATGCCTCGTGGTATCTCACTGGCCAGTGACGCGATTATTATTATTTTTTTACGCGATATCTTTGTTTTTGTGATTGTGAGTCACAGTGCGTTGTTGTGTCCACCATGCGCATGTACCTTGCTTTCATTGCGCATAGCATCTGGCAGTGGTGCACTGTTCCTGTGTATACATCCGCCTACCTATATATTAAGTGCCTGTAACATACTGCATTCATTCTGACGAAGGCTGGTCCACCAGCCGAAACGTTAATAAATCCACATTTCGTACGTGCGTCCTTCTCTTCAATCATCTATATGTATATATATATATATATATATATATATATATATATATATATATATATATATATATATATATATTGCCACGAACCATGCATTGGGTTTGTTTATTTGTGTTTTGTTTTTTCGGCCTGGCTGCGCCGGCCTGTGCTATCGCCGTTTTCACAGCGTTTCGAACAAACGCTATCGAACAACGCTTCAGGCGTTTTTCGATAGAAACAACACTTCAAGCGTTGTTTGTTAGAAACGCTGTTCGAACGAACAGCGTTTCTAACAAACGCTATCACGGCGTTCTCGATACAATTCGACTATTCGAGAAACCCTCGCACCGAGGGATATAAATTCCCGCACAGCCGATGCCGCGTCATTCGATCGCCGACGCTCACTAGCGTGCCCGTCGTTTTGCCGGCCGCTGCTTCGCCGCCTGTGTATTCTTTCAGTTGTTAGGGGAGCACAGGTTCGCTCCAATAAACTTGTTTTTTTATAGACAACTGCGTCGTCCTTTGCTGCGTGACATCTGGTGGAGGTGCCGGGGTACATGAACCCTAAGCCATTGCCAAGCCGACAAGCAAGCTCAACACGACAAGCACGCCCAACTCGTGTCAGCCGCCGGCAGCAAGGCCTGCAGCCAGAGTTTGGACTGCTCCCGGATAAAAAAAAGGAAAGAAGACGTAAAAACGACGATGATCAACGCAGGCACCATGACCAGTGCTACCAACCCTCCCGTCGTTCTGCAACAACCTCGTGAGCCCCCATCATTCCGAGGATCTCCAGGTGAAGACCCGGAAGAGTGGCTGGAAAAGCTGGAGCGCATCCGCATCTTTAACAGGCGGGATGACGAAGAAACGTTTCGTCATGTCTTCTTCTATTTGGAGGATGCAGCTCGAACGTGGTTTGAGAACCATGAAGGCTCCTTAACCGACTGGACTGTCTTTAAGAGCGAATTCCTCAAAACATTCGCTACGGTTGTGCGGAAAGAACGAGCCGCTCTTTTGATGGAGACGCGAATGCAACACCCTAACGAAGGTGTTGTACTGTTCGCTGAGGAGATGAAGATGCTGTTCCGGAGAGCTGACCCCAATATGGCAGAAGAGAAGAAGGTGCGCTTTCTGATGCGGGGAGTTAAACAAGAGCTCTTCGCTGGACTCATCCGCAACCCCCCTAAGACCGTCACTGAGTTCGTCAACGAGGCTTCGATGATCGAGAGGACCTTGGATATGCGTTCGCGGCAATACGATAGACCACTCAACACCCTTTCGGTGGACCCGGTAAACGCCCCTCCCCCTAGATTGGCGACGAAAGACTTGCGGGAGAACATCCGCGCCGTTGTTCGCGAGGAACTGAGGAAATTGTTCCCAGCAACGCCGCAGCCCCAAGTCGCCTCCCTCACTGACGTCGTCCGCGAGGAGGTTCAGCAAGCACTGGGGAATTCCACGCCGTCGGAAGCATCTTGCGAACCACAAGCGATGACCTACTCCGCTGCTGCTCGTCGACCCCGACCCGTCCCAACCCGTTATCAAGAGGCCCCGCCGTACCGCCGCCCAATGTCGCCCACCCGACCCCCTGTAACCCGAAACAGGCGCCCAGGAAGACCGAGGTGTGGCGAACGCCAGATAATCGTCCGCTGTGCTACCACTGCGGAGAGGCCGACCACGTCTACCGCCGCTGCCCGTACAAGAGGCTGGGTTTGCGTGGGTTCTCCGTCGACGCACCCCGCCCGCGAGCCGGCCAGCGCCCATTAGAGATCGAAGAATACCTGTCGAACACCAGCCGTGGACCATACCGTTTCAACCGTTCACCGTCGCCCTACCCGTATCAATCCCCCAACCGTCGCAGCAATGCTGACTTCGCCCGTGGAAGGTCCCCCAGCCCACAAGGGGGAAACTAAAAGCAGCAGCTTCTGGAGGTGAGGTTTCACAACGGCGAGAAAATGAAAACCCTCCAACGACGCAAGACCGTGATTCACGACATGCCTTCATCCCGACAACCCGACGACACCCTGACGAGACCCCCGAAAACGACGACAGCTACGCTGCGCGACGCGTACGCGAAATGACGAAGCCTGCCGCTGAGAAGACGACGATGAAGACGCATAGTGCCCGATCATCAACACATGCAAGCCGCTAAAGAAAGTTACGACCAGATGGGACGGTCCGCACATACACACAGCAGGAGGCCACCTCGTGGCCCCAAGTGGAATGTGCACATCGCGCGTCAACATAGACGGCACTACGTACCCTTCGGAGTTCGTCATTTCGCCTAACTGCTCCCGCGACGTAATTCTCGGAATGGACTTTTTGACGGACAATGGCGCAATAATTGACCCGCAGACCAGGTCGATAACGTTTTCTTCCAATCACTCCACGACGCCGCAGCCGAACCTCAGACACCGTGCTCCTGTAAGGATCGCCGACGATCACGTCACCTTGCCACCCCGCGCAAGCTTGATGATCGCCGTCTATTGTGAAGGCGCTGCTCCTGACGTCGACGCTATCGTAGAGACTGACCAAAGGTTGCTTCTAGACCGTGGTGTGTCTGTTGCAAGAGGCACTGCGTGGTTTAAGCAACGCAGATCCCACGTTTTGGTCACCGATTTCACCGAGGAGTACCAGCATCTAAACAAGGGCGCTGCAACTGCGTTCCTCGAAGAAACGCAAGAAGCGAGTCAAGTGGTCGCGGTCGCCACCTTTGAACGCGCACGCGCAGATGCTTCCAGGCTTCCACATCCTTTCGACGTGAACCCGGCGCTGTCGCAAGAAAATCGGGACAGATTACTGGAGCTGCTCCGTCGCTACAGCGAGTGTTTTTCCTCGAACTCGAAGTTACGTCAGACACCTTTGGCGAAGCACCGGATAATAACCGAAGATGGAGCCCGACCTACCAGACAGTCACCGTACCGCGTTTCTTCACACGAGCGTGAAGTCATCCGGACTCAAGTTGATGACATGCTCAGCGACGACATAATACAGCCATCAAAAAGTCCGTGGGCTGCGCCGGTTGTACTCGTGAAGAAAAAAGATGGCACTTTAAGATTCTGCGTTGACTACCAGAGACTAAACAAAATCACCAAAAAGGACGTGTACCCCCTGCCACGAATCGACGACGCCCTTGACCACCTCTGCCACGCCAAGTACTTTTCAACCATGGATCTGAAGACCGGCTACTGGCAAATTGAAGTGGACGAGAGGGAACGAGAGAAGACTGCATTTATAACCCCGGACGGTCTATACGAGTTCAAGGTGATGCCGTTTGGGCTGTGCACGGCGCCCACAACAATTCAGAGAGTCATGGACACTGTGCTAGCAGGCTTGAAGTGGCACACTTGTCTCGTATACCTCGACGACGTTGTCGTATTCGCCCGGACTTTCGACGAACACCTCACAAGTTTGGAATCTGTACTCGAGGTCATTCGTACGTCGGGGTTAACGCTGAAGCCTGAGAAGTGTCGTTTCGTGTACGAGGAACTCAAGTTCTTGGGTCACGTCGTGAACGCCGCGGGAGTCCTACCTGACCCGGCAAAAACATCAGCCATTGCGAACTTCCCAACGCCGAAAGATAAGAAGGGTGTGCGAAGGTTTCTCGGACTGTGCGCATACTACCGGCGCTTCGTCGCAAACTTCGCACGCATTCAGAGCCACTCACGCACCTGACGAAAGAAAGCACCCCTTTCAGCTGGGAAAACGACCAAGAAAATGCATTCTGCGTGCTGCAACAACGCCTGCAAAACCCGCCCGTGCTCGCTCATTTCGACGAAAACGCCGAAACGAAAATGCACACGGACGCCAGTGATATCGGTTTGGGTGCCGTCCTCGTCCAAAAGCAGAGCGGTTACGAAAGGTAATCGCCTATGCAAGCCGTGGTCTGTCGAAGGAGGAGAGAACTACTCTGCCTCCGAGAAAGAGTGCCTGGCTATCATATGGGCCGTTTCAAAATTTTGCCCATACGTCTATGATAGACCGTTCAAGGTTGTGATAGACCATCATGTGCTGTGTTGGCTCACCAATTTGAAGGACCCCTCTGGCCGTCTTGGGCGGTGGAGCTTGCGCCTGCAAGAGTTTTACGTTACAATATTCTACAAATCCGGCAGGAAACACTCCAACGCCGACTGCCTGTCCCACGCCCCCGTCGACCCACCACCACAGGACTCCGATGAAAACAGTGCGTTCTTCGGAGTCGTGACAGAGAGCAACCTAGCCGCCCAGCAGCGTGCCGACCCTGACCTCCGCGCCATGATCGACTACCTTGAAGGACGCAACGTCGCCGTGCCTAGGGCGCTCAAGCGCAACTTACCAGCATTCAGCCTCAAAAACTCCATCCTAGTGAAGAAGAATTTCAACCCCGGAACGAGAACGAATTATCTACTTGTCATCCCCGCAGACCTTCGTGACGAAATTTTGGAAGCGTGCCACGACGACCCGTCTTCCGGACATCTCGGAACAGCTCGCACGATTACAAAAATTAAGGCGAAATACTTCTGGCCCCGCCTTACATCCGATGTCACCCACTACGTCCGGAGCTGCCGTGACTGCCAGCGACGAAAAACACCACCGACGAGACCAGCCGGACTTCTGCAGCCGATCGCCGTCCCAACGAAGCCCTTCCAACAGATTGGAATGGACCTTCTGGGCCCGTTCCCTACATCCCGATATGCGAACAAATGGATTGTCGTAGCGACAGACTACATGACGCGCTACGCAGAGACCACCGCTCTTTCTAGGGGAACTGCACAAGAAGTTGCAAAGTTCTTTATTAACCAAATTGTGCTGCGACATGGAGCCCCTGAGGTCCTAATCACGGACCGCGGAACGACCTTCACTGCGGAGCTCATGCAAGGAATCTTACGCTACAGCAACACAGATCACCGAATAATGACGGCGTACCACCCCCAAACGAACGGACTAACGGAACGGCTCAATAAGACAATCGCGGATATGTTGTCTATGTACGTCGACGTTGAACATAAGACGTGAGACGAAGTCCTCCCGTACGTCACGTTTGCGTACAACACGGCTATCCAAGAAACCACGCAGATGACACCGTTCGAGCTCGTCTAAGGAAGACGGCCCGACTACAATGCTCGACGCCATGCTTCCGCACGTAGAAGACGACGACCTCAACGCCGACGTTCACGGATACCTCCAACGTGTGGAGGAGGCCCGCCAGCTCGCTCGAGCTCGTATAACGGACCAGCAACTGGTGGGTGCCGGACGCTACAATCTCCGACGCCGAGACGCCGAGTACCATCCTGGAGATCGTGTGTAGGTTTGGACTCCCATTCGACGACGTGGACTCGGTGAGAAACTTCTACGACGCTATTTCAGACCCTACCAGATTCTACGACGTGTTGGCGAACTAACGTACGAAGTGATCCCCGATGGTGACTCCCGTACATCACGACGACGCACGCGGCCCGAAGTCGTCCATGTGGTTCGCTTAAAACCTTTCTACGGACGATGATGAACTTTTATTTTAATTTGTGTGGACTGTCCCTTATGTTAGCATGGGGTCAATGCACTCTTAGAGGGGGGGTAATGCCGTGAACCATGCATTGGCTTTGTTTATTTGTGTTTTGTTTTTTCGGCCTGGCTGCGCCGGCCTGAGCTATCACCGTTTTCACAGTGTTTCGAACAAATGCTATCGAACAACGCTTAAGCGTTGTTCATTAGAAACAACACTTCAAGCGTTGTTTGTTAGAAACGCTGTTTCTAACAAACGTTATCTCGCCGTTCTCAATACAATTCGACTATTCGAGAAACCCTCGCGCCGAGGGATATAAATTCCAACACAGCCGATGCCGCGTCATTCGATCGCCGACGCTGACTAGCGTGCCCGTCGTTTTGCCGGCCGCTGCTTCGCCGCCTGTGTATTCTTTCAGTTGTTAGGGGAGCACAGGTTCGCTCCAATAAACTTGTTTTCTTATAGACAACTCCGTCGTTCTTTGCTGCGTGACAATATATATGTGACGCTATATGATGAATGGGTGACGTGGCCTGGCTCATACGCCATGTTTATTCTGTTCTGACTTCTTCTTCATCGGCTTCTATCTACCATCACTTCATACGTCACACGATTCCCCTCCCCCCGAAAGATTGCACCGATTATAACCTACGAAAAATTGAAGAAGCCAATAAACAGACAATGTCCAAATTCACAGTATCACGTCCCGACAGGGTTCCACAGTCTCTTTAAATCTTCAAGCCTGAGGGAGCAGTCCGGTAAACTCTATAACAACTCTGGTGGGCGAGGGTGACTGTTGCGTTCCGGACAGAGCGGGATACACGTGGATACTGACAGTACTGCTAGAACTCTTGTTCGGGCTGACCAAGGTTGGAACGCCTTGTTGCATCGGCAGCTCGGATGTCATCGGGGTTGTATTTTTTGCCGTGAATGGTGCAATTCCGATGCTTCTTGCTTGCGTGCTTCTCGACAGACTGTGATGGAGTGCCTGAGTGCTTGCGGTTTGCAAGCAGTGCTTCCGCGTCTTTCTCGGCGCTTTCTGTGGTGTTGCAGCCGGCGGAATAGCAGGCGCTGGAAGCGTTTCTGGCGACTTTTTTTTGTCCGAAAGTGTCTGACGTCTTGTTGGTTTGGAGATCTTATTTTTAGATGTTCTTCAACTGGTGAACGCGCTTCCATTGAATTTGGCGTTCGCCGATGCCCGCGTTGCAGTCTCTCTCGTTGTTTTCTGAGTTGGTGAACTTCGTTTTGCTTGCTTTGATTGATTGATTGATTGATATGTGGGGTGTAACGTCCCAAAACCACTATATGATTATGAGAAACGCCGTAGCGGAGGGCTCCGGAAATTTAGACCACCTGGGGTTCTTTAACGTGCACCCAAATCTGAGCACCCGGGCCTACAACATTTCCGCCTCCATCGGAAATGCAGCCGCCGCAGCCGGGATTCGAACCCGCGCCCTGTGGGTCAGCAGCCGAGTACCTTAGCCACTAGACCACCGCGGCGGAGCGTTTTGCTTGCTTTGCTGGTGCTGCTCAGGAGATGGCTGTAGTGGCGCCCCTTCTGGAATCGGGCATTCATTTCCTTCGAGGTTTGACGCGTGCTTTAGACAGCTGATGCATGGTGAGCTGGTGTCTTGCTTATCGGGCATAGTTGGTAATGTGCCATCATTATGCTCTTCTAAGACTTCGGTAAGGTGTTCCAGTATGGACGCTTCGGGCAGACAGCTGCGTGCGAGGTTTGGTGTATGTATTACTTCTGCATTTTTTCGGTCTTTGGAGCTGTAAGCTCTGTATGGGGATACCACAGGTGACGTGGCATTACCAGGTTTTAACTGCAGATTTTGGCAAGTCTGTGGTGCCGCAGAAACGACACGAAGCTCTTCAGGGGCTTCTTCGCAGTTCACTGCGAGTGGTTCTTGTGCCTGGTAGCTTGCGACGTTCGATGCGTCTGAGCCTTCTGCTTTGCTTCGACTGTCCAGTGTGTGTGCACCGCACGGTGATGAATGGACATGTCCGGAAAGAGCCTGGCTTGACAGGGTATTTTCGTGAAGCGTTAGGTCGTCTACCGAGGTCGCGGCGTCCTTATGAGGCGAATGATGAGCGATAGGAGCGCTTGAAAAACCGCGTGACGAAAACCCAGGTGGTGGACCACGTATGCGAGACGAAGAGGGAAGGGCATCAGGTGGTTGAGCAACGTCTCGGGTCATATGCTGAAGCGATGACTTCGGAAATGCTGGACTATCGCTCAGAAGGGAGGCGCGCTTGACGGTTAGGTTTTTCCCAATATACGCATCACCTTCTGTAAGTAAACTCACGTGCCACTTCGTCTTGAGGCAGTTGTCGATTCGCGCTGGGCTTTCGAATGGTTGAGGACTGCTTAAGGAATTGACGATAGTGTGCGGTTGTCTCTAGATGGTTGGCATTGAGCAGGTCTTGGTCATAGTCATTAAAACGGGTAATCATCTCCTCTTTGATTTTTCGCCATGACTCGTCGTTCTCGAATATGCGGGTGAGGTAAAATTTGAAGGCCTCAACGGAGACGTAGTCGGTAAAGTTGGCGACCATCTCCCGTTCCGACCATGATGCAGCGGTTGCGTGGTGCTCGAACAGGTCGAACCAGTCCTGTACAGGTCCATCGTCCGCTGCTCCGGTGTACTTGGGAATGGGAAGGTCATCTGATGCTGCTGTCATGATGCTTGGTGGTCTTGGTGGTCCGCGTTCTTTTGTGGTCCGCGTTCGGTCACTGCGTCTCGCTGATGTCTTCGATGATGATGGCTGGGCGATGAAGTGGTTGCGAGGTCTTCATCCTGTTGACTCGTGTGACGCTATATGATGAATGGGTGACGTCGCCTGGCTCACACGCCACGTTTATTCTGTTCTGACTCTTCTTCATCGGCTTCTATCTACCATCACTTCAAACGTCATATATATATATATATATATATATATATATATATATATATATACTTGTTTGCAAACCCTCGTGAAGACCGGTCCACCTGTCGAAACCGTTGGTAACAAAATCAACACAACCGCTAAGTTGTGTTTCTCCTATAAATATATATATATATATATATATAGAGAGAGAGAAACTTTATCAAGAATGATATATTTCTTGATTTTGTAGACAGGCAGCTGCAAAAGCACTTGAATGGGTTAGCGTCACACCTTCTTCGATATGTCGATGACTTCTTAGTTGTACTCGACACTAACATTTGCTCTCTACTAGTTGTTAACAATATTATGCAGGTTTTTAAGGAACATGGTTTGGGTCTTCATTTCACTTTGGAGCTGCCAAAAAACGATGAGCTACAGTTCTTCGACTTAAGACTGGCTTTCGCCAAGGATCACATTTTTTGTTAACACCAACTTATATCCATTTGGCCGATCTTGAGTTTTATTCTGGCCATTCTAAAACTATAAAGAGAGGCATTGCGGCAACTGTCTTGAGTGCCGCTCTTCAAAAGTCATGTGAACACTCTATGTCGCAAGCTTTTGATGCACACATTCCCCGCCTCCAAAATTTCAGGTTTCCGAGCAACGTGATTTGCTCCATATCGGAGAAACTTGTATCAAAGATCAAGAAGTTTCATCCCCGTGACTCTAGTGCCCCAGAAGTTAGAAAGAAAAAGAGGCATGCTGTTATTCCTGCACACACAGATCCGCGAATGGTTTGAAAATCATTGGTGCTGGTTATGGCGTAAAAGTGTTGTTCTCAGCACGCAATAAAATGGGTATTGTATGTGCCTTGGTGGATAGATCCTTGTGTCAGCAGCCAGGGAAAGATTAAAAAAATTGTGTCTCCAATCATGTCCACAAATATGTGCCTTGTATTACTGGCGTAGTTTTTGCTTTTCCACTATCTTGTGCCTGCGAACAGGTAAGCCAAACAGGCCGGCGCATTAACGTGCGCTTGCGAGAGCATGACCTGACACTATCAGGTGCTGCCATCACGTCTTATTTGGCAGCGCATTTTAGATTATGCGGGTGTGTGCCCTATTTGCAGAAAACTTACATCAAATATAGACATGTAGATCAGCGCACGCGTGAGATAGCCGAAGTTTTTTTTAAATAAATCCAATAACAAGTGCATAAGTCATCCATCTATCACTCTTGCATATATCTGAAGGATATAACTTCCTGTTAGGCAAGACATGAATCCTCTTGTGCTGTAACACATGTGCCCATCCGCACAGTTTTGATGACTCATTGTCTCCTATATATGTGCTTTTGTTTTCCAAAAAACAATTTCAGTTGAGAGTTCAGTGCTGTGTTCCTTCTCTGTCCTTATCTAACCCATTGCGCTGTAAATTATTCCGCAATTTCGACACAAATTGGGGCTTCATATTCCCAATTTATAAGTAAAAATAATAATTAGGTGCTGTTGTATAGTACAAAGAAGGACAAGAACAACAAGAGAGAAGGGAGGGAGGTTAATCAGGCACATGGCCGGTTTGCCACCCTACGCTGGGAGAATGGGCGAGGAGAGTATGAAGATGATGGAGAGAGGAAATTTAGGAGAAAAAGAAACAAATGCTAGTTTGTTAGTAAAATATGTGAAAACTTTCGAAGGAGTAGTTTTTGTTTTAGGAGAGCAAACATTTTCCTTCTGAACATCCGCAACAGAAGGCAGCCAGCCTTTGCCTCGCGTTCACTGCATAGCATGCCTGGGCGAGGTCCTAGCGGGCTTTTTCAGCTGCGAATAACGCATGTCAAAGAACCGCTTATAACCTGTTTTAGATAATACTGCTGGGTTTAACGTCAAAAAGAGCATTATGGGTAATTTTATAGAGCTCTTTCTTGTAACCGCTCCCCCTTGGCCAGGTTATCAATAAAGGCCAGGTTATCATTACCCGCTTTGTAGACCCAATGGGCAGATTTGTAATATGATCGAAGACCTGTAATGCAGTATTGGTACATAAGTAAGGTTTCTGATACTTATTATACATTATCCTATTACTATACAATGGCTACTAAAATAGGAGTTTCTCCAGGTTGTTTTGAAGATATTTCAAGTGTAGTCCGATGCGTAATTGCAACCACTGGTGTACATGGTGAAATGATATATCCTAGGTGTACACGCTAAAAGATGATTCGATGCCGTGTAGATAACTGACACTTCAAAGAACATTTTCGGTTCTCATTTAAACTTCTTATTCTTTTGTAATAGTCCTATGTTGTTGAAAACAGTAAAAGCGCGTCACTATTATCAGACGGGCTTTTCTTTTAATTAAACATTATCAGCACCTTCGCACTTTCAGAAAAATGGGGATGAAAATGTCAAAGTGCTTCCGGAAATGGTGACTGGAGTTGCCTGCGTCATTCGGAAAGTTATTGAATTCAGCGTGTTCGCAGGCACCTACGACGGTTGAAAAGAGCAACACATCCTTTCGAGCTTTTTAGGAAACACGTTGCATTGCCATTCCAGGATGTAACTCTTGCCTTGCAAACACATGACTGCGGCAAAGGAGGTTGGTACATATTGGCTGAAGTTAATAGAACATAAGTTTCACAACAGTATCTTGTGATATGCAGTGGGTTTTTATACTAGAAGCAAACTATAAAATTAGGCTAATTGTCGAATTATTTCACATTCGCAAAAGAAGGAACTGATGCGTTAGTCAATCACCGTTTTATTAAGTTACCAGCAAGCTACCATTCTCAATAAAGGCCTTTATTGAAGTGTGTAGTATTCCACTTGGTGAGCCCTCTTTTGCTGAATATACTTCCGTTCTAAGCGAGTGTAAGTTTCTACTTCATCATCTAGGAATTATTCTCAACTGTAATTTTTTTCTTGCGTTATTTTTTGTTTGTAAGGCATAGGCGGCGCATGCTTTCTTTTTATTGTTTGAATGTGTGAAACAATTTGTTCCTCGAATAAGAATACATGACCTGTTACAGTCATTTATACACAAACCGCGATCGTTAAGAGCCCAGAATGTGCTAATATAGATACTTTTCATTCACTGTTGCTTCAATTCTTTGTCAATCGGGGGGGGGGGGGGTACAAATACATGAGGTATTTGTTTTTTTTCTGAAATAAGTCGAGTTGCGAGTGTCAAGTCATCCTTTTCCCCATTATCCCTGAAGAAGGTGCGCAACTTCACCTTATGGTATATATATTCCTTCTGATTTACAAATTTACACAGCATACTTCAATTAGGAGGTCTAAAATTAGCCACAATAAGGAAAATGGAATTTGTTTCATGAATAAATGAATTCAACTTTTATTTCATAAAATAGGACGGCTCGATTACTTCATAGTACCTTTTCTAGCGTCAGGCATTCTAAGATGGATAATGACATCATTTAGAAAAATACTTGGTAAAGTTATTGCGCTTAACATTCAAATTAGAGGAATTGGTGGCTTAGCAAAGAGGAGAAAAACAGCTCTTCATTCCAAGAAGCTATGGCAGCCTTGAGTAATCAGGAATCTGGCCTTAGTACTTAGTCTCGCGTAGTGAAATTCAACCTAATTTAATGGTGAAACGAAAACCGAAGCTTGTGTGCCTATTTTATATGTGAAGCATTTCTTAGCACACTTCGGCGGCTTTGAGCGTATCTATCTCTCTAGCCGTCTACGACTTTTAGCTCTCCTGGCTGTTTTAATAATGGTACCAATGCCAAACTTAGTATGGCATAACATGACTGTATTAAGAACATATTTGACTAGTCATAACAAGAAAATCGTGATGCGGATGTCATAAATGTCATTATTTACATATAATAGTCTTGTAGCTCTTGCAGTGGTTTTGTTCACATGTCATGTTGCAAAACTGGTATGATATGACATGAGTGCATGACGAACACAAGCGACAGATCTTAACATGAAAATCATGACATGCGTGTTATGTAACAACATAAATACATGCCAAGCTCATGATGCGGTGGCAGCCGTTTCGTTAGCTTCATTTATACCAAATTTGGTATTACGGGACATGAATGGATGACGAAGGTATGATACTGGTGCAAACATGATAAACATTAGATGCGTGCCATGTTACAACATGACTACATGCTACGCTCATGATGCCCTCGTGGCCGTTTCGCTAGCTTCACATGTACCAAACTGAATGGACGACATAGACAAATGGCACATACAAACATAATAATCACGACATGCGTGTAATGTAACAACATGATTACATGCCACACTCATGATGCGCTCATGGCCGTTTCGCTAGCTTCACACATGCTAAATTTGGTATCACCTGACGTCAATAGATGACGAAAGTATGTGACAGGTGCAAAAATGATAATCATGTCATGTGTGTCATGTGAAAACATGACTACATGCCGCAGTCAAGGCGACAATACAATTCGACGTGACGCCGCGCGCGCTCGCAGGCATTCCATTTCGACGCGTCACGCCGGCGTTGCGATGGCAGGCGCCGGTCCTGCCATATACTCGCAGACGCGTACCGTGCTGCGCTGCTTTGACGCATACGCCTTTCAGTGCATCCGGCGTCCCGCCGTCACGAAAACGGGAAGACGCAGTGTCGTCTGGGTAACGAATCGGCGCGAAATGCAGCATGTCGCATTTCGTGGCGGTTGCCGTCAGGCCGTGCCGACTGACGCTGGTCGCGCCATTCGCGTCGGTCGCGCCTAGCGAGAGATTATAGAGTGCTCACGTTTTGCTAGCGCAGCGTCGCTGTGCTCAGCGTTCGCGCGCGTCAGTTGCACAATGGAGTATATTGGGTCCTTCATGATGCGCTCGCGGCCAATTCGCTATCTACACATATACCAAATTTGGTGTTAAGTGACGTCAATAGATGACGAAATTATAAAACTGGTGCAAATATCACAATCCTGACACGCGTGCCATGTAAGAAAGAACATGACAACATACCACGCTTATAGCGTGCTCGCGGTCGTTTCACTAGCTCCACATATACTAAATTTGCTATCAGGTGACGTGAATAGATGACGCAGGCAAACGATACATCCAAACATGATAACCATGACATGGAAGTCATGTGTGGCATCATTTACCTCCACCTCGTAACATTGTGCTGATTTTAAAATGACATATCAACCTTTCTCATTCGTGCTTCGCATATGATCGTTTCCCACTGTACGTGGGATCTGCCATGTTTTTTTTCATTTACGTTACCCTCATTCACACATTGCTTCCCAGAAAGAAGTGGGGTTAATAGATTATAATACTTAATTAATCTATAAAGAGAAGCAACCAGAGTAACACAGAAGAAATAATGATTACAAACCATATGAGGGTTTGATTTTAGGCAGTAAAACGGGATGTAAGTGTAAACATGATGAGACTTATTATATATATATATATATATATATATATATATATATATATATATATATATATATATATATATATGTATGTATATATAAATGTAACGTAAGAAGGTAGCCATGTTTAGGAGTTAGTAGTAGAGGCAGAGAAGGAAGAAGTGCAGATGGAATAAACATGGCGTATGAGCCAGGCCACGTCTCCCACATCTAGCGTCACACGAGTCGGCAGGATGAAGACCTCGCAACCACTTCATCGCCCGGCCATCATCATCGAAGACCTCAGCGAGACGCAGTGACCGAACGCGGACCACCAAGACCACCAAGCATCATGACAGCAGCATCAGATGACCTTCCCATTCCTAAGTACACCGGAGCAGCGGACGATGGACCCGTGCAGGACTGGTTCTACCTGTACGAGCTCCACGCTACCGCTGCATCTTGGTCGGAACGGGAGATTGTTACGAACTTCAGCGACTACGTCACCGGTGATGCATTCAAATTTTACCTAATTCACATATTCGAGAACGACGAGTCATGGCAAAAAATCAAAGAGGAGATGATTACCCGTTTTAATGACTATGACCAAGACTTACTCATTGCCAACCATCTAGAGACAACTGCACACTATCGTCAATTTCCTAAGCAGTCCTCAAGCATTCGAAAGTCCAGCGCGAATCGACAAGTGCCTCAAGACGAAGTGGCACATGCGTTTACTTACAGAAGGCCATGCGTATATTCGGAGAAACCTAACCGTCAAGCGCGCATCCCTTCTGTGCGAAAGTCAGCATTTCCGAAGTCATCGCTTCAACATACGACACGAGACGTCGCTCACCCTACTGATGCCTTTCATGCGTCGTCTCGCATACATGGTCCACCACCTGGTTTTCTACGACGCAGCTCTTCAAAGGCTCCTAACGGTCACTATTCGTGTCATAAGGACGCCTTGTTCATGGTAGACCAGCTGACACATGAGGAAAATGCCGAACAACGCCATGACGACTCAAAGAGTGAAAATCAGTCTTCACACATTGGATCAGCTTATTTTCCATCTAGCACAATTGGGCTACCTCCTGGTTTTCCGCCACTTGGCTCTTTCGTCGCTAACAACGCCCACCTCACATCTAGCACGCTCACAATGGTCGGGATAGAGCTGCGGAGCTCGGAGAATACTCAGCCAAGCCCTGAACCTACCATCCAGATTCAGGAGCAAGAACCACTCGCAGCGAACAGCGAAGAATCCCCTGATGATGTATCTGTCAACTCTGAAGCATTACCTTTATTACCCGAAATGCAGAACAACAGCCTAGAGACTACTACCTGCCCACTCGACACCACATTCAATTGCCCAGAAAGTCAGTGTCATGGTGAAAAAGGGCTGCCACCTCAGGTCTTTTCGCAGCAACATCATCAATGCCAGCAAGTCCAAGAACAACAGAGATTCCGAGGGCTATACGAACAAGGACGACGACGAATGGAATCATCTTCGAAAGAACACACGTGGTTTATGGAAAGCCGTTTACAAACGTGTCAACCAAACCAACAACATATTCATGATTTCTCGCTCGAAACAAAGAAAGCATCGAATCCAGGATATTTTCCCAAGTGACGTCGAGTAAGCTTTCTCCAGTCGAGATCAAGACTCAGGCAACACGACGTACAACGCCGAGAAAGGCGCCAAGCCATACTCTGTATTTTGCAAGGACGCACAAATCACCGCACCAGCCTTGGTCAACAAGCACGCAAACGGGTGGTGACGCATGGGTTCCAATCGAGACAAATAGCACGACACCTGCGCAAATCATCCAGCCAATGCTTCAAGGCCATCACACCACGTTCGTTCATCGCAAGAATACCGGCTGTGTTTCAATCTGATTTCACGCTCAAAGCATGCTTATGTTGTCCAGAGCGTAACAGCCAGCCTCGCCCTCCAGAGCTGTACTTGATACCCCGGATTGCTGTCCTCTCCTGTGAAGCTATAGTGTGTTACGGAAACTTCCTCGGACTTGGAATGATCTCTTTTTGACAGTGTTCAGTTCTAAGCCGTGCATGTTTTGTTTTCATTTATGTTCGTCTGATGCGACTTTTTTTCGGGGGAGGGGGAATCCTGTAACGTAAGAAGGTAGCCATGTTTAGGAGTTAGTAGTAGAGGCAGAGAAGGAAGAAGTGCAGATGGAATAAACATGGCGTATGAGCCAGGCCACGTCTCCCACATCTAGCGTCACATATATATATATATATATATATATATATATATATATATATATATATATATATATATATATATATATATATATATATATATATATATTGTTAGGCGTTTATTAGCCGGCAACGAGCGAAATAATACAATGGCGACAGTCACAGCCAAGCACGGGCTCTCAGCGCGAGCGGCGTCCTTGTTGGGGTAGCCCCACTAGAAGGTACTCAAGAGTTCGACCCATTACAGAGTTCGGAGGCTTCGCTACAATTACCCCGGGGTCGAAGAGGGAGCCGCCTGGCGACCTAAGAGCTTGTTACTATGAGCGGGTCATAATAAGCCTTCAGGCGCTCCACGTTGACGATGTCTCGCCCACGGCGGCGCATGTCCGAAGATTGTTCAACGGGTTCGATCAGATAGTGGACGGGTGAGGTGCGCTCGATGACACGGTAGGGGCCTTCGTATTTGGGACGTAGTTTTTTAGAGAGGCCAGCTGCAGAGGTCGGGATCGAGAACCATTCAAGCGCACCAGGAAGGAACGTGGGCTCAGAAGTGGTAGAGCCATCACGAATACTCTTCTGCCGCTCTTGCTCTTGCGTCGTAAAAGTCTTGGCAAGCTCGCGACACTCTTCAGCAAGCCTGGCTGTCTCGGAAATAGGTGTACACTCGGATGGATCCGGCGTGTACGGGATCATTGTGTCTATGGTGCGCGACGGGTGCCTTCCGTACAGCAAGTAGAAAGGTGAAAAACCAGTCGTGCTCTGAGGGGCGGTGTTGTAGGCGTCGGTGACGAAGGGCAGTATATAATCCCAATTATTGTGGTTGGCAGCGACGTACATAGAAAGCATGTCGCCGAGGGTGCGGTTAAAGCGTTCGGTGAGGCCATTCGTCTGTGGGTGGTAAGCTGTAGTTTTGCGGTGGACAGAATGGCACTCCGTCAGAATGGCTTCGACGACTTCCGACAAGAAGACACGGCCTCGATCGCTGAGAAGCTCTTGGGGTGGTCCGTGGTGCAGTATAAATCGATGCAGCAGGAAGGACGCAACATCGCGCGCAGTAGCCGCAGGGAGAGCGGCGGTTTCGGCGTATCGCGTTAAATGGTCAACGGCAACGGTGGCCCAGCGATTACCAGCCAACGTCAGAGGAAGTGGTCCATACAAACCGATATCTACGCGCCCAAAGGGACGGTCAGGGCAAGGTAACGGTTTCAGACCGGCGTGCGACATGTGGGCTGACGGTTTACGGCGTTGGCAAGTGAGGCAAGAGCGAACGAACTGCTGCACATAGCGGTACATCCCGCGCCAGAAGTAGCGTTGTCGTATGCGATGGTAGGCTTTGAATACCCCAGAGTGCGCGCATTGCGGATCAGAATGGAAGGATTCACATATCTCTGACCGCAGACTGCAGGGTATCACGAGTAACCACTGCCGGCCGTCGGCGTCATAATTGCGTCGGTGTAGAAGGCCGTCACGGATGGCGAAATGGCGAGCTTGACGACGCAAGGCACACGTGGATGACATTGCGGATGGATCAGAGAGCATGTCGATGAGCGGGCCGATCCAATTATCCTTTCGCTGTTCGGTAGCGATGATGTCAACATCAATGGCAGAAACAGCAGCCGAGGATACTGAGCAGAGCACATCACCTTCAGGCAGAGGGGAGCGCGAGAGGGCGTCGGCGTCAGCATGCTGGCGTCCGTTGCGGTACAGCACGCGGATGTCGTAGTCTTGTAAGCGAAGAGCCCAAAGGGCGAGACGGCCTGAGGGATCCTTTAATGATGAAAGCCAGCATAGTGCATGATGGTCGGTGACGACATCGAATGGCGACCATACAAATAAGGTCGAAACTTTGTAAGAGCCCAGACAATCACCACGCACTCTTTCTCTGTGACGGTGTAGTTTTCCTCGGCTCTCGTGAGCGTACGGCTTGCATTAGCCACGACATATTCAGGGAATCCGGGTTTTCGCTGCGCCAGGACAGCGCCGAGGCCTACACCGCTGGCGTCCGTGTGCACCTCCGTTGGGGCTGTAGGGTCGTAGTGGCGAAAATGGGAGGCGACATCAACAAATGGCGGAGCTTCGCGAACGCGTCGTCGCACTCGGATGACCACGAATTGATTGATATGTGGGGTTTAACGTCCCAAAACCACCATATGATTATGAGAGACGCCGTAGTGGAGGGCTCCGGAAATTTCGACCACCTGGGGTTCTTTAACGTGCACCCAAATCTGAGCACACGGGCCTACAACATTTCCGCCTCCATCGGAAATGCAGCCGCCGCAGCCGGGATTCGAACCCGCGACCTGCGGGTCAGTAGCCGAGTACCTTAGCCACTAGACCACCGCGGCGGGGCGGATGACCACGAATTGAGGGGCCCGTTACTTCCAAGGAGCTTCGTCAGCAGTGACATGATCGTGGCGAAATTTTGTATGAAGCGTCGGAAGTATGAGCACAGGCCCACGAAACTACGCAGTTCTTTGACAGATGCGGGTTTGAGGAATTTGGCCACGGCCTGAAGCTTGGCAGGATCAGGAAGAATGCCGTCTTTGGACACGACGTACCCCAGTATGGTGAGTTGCCGTGCTGCAAAGCGGCACTTTTTCAGATTTAGTTGCAAGCCGGCATTGCTCACACGTGCGAAAACATCTTTCAGACGTTGGAGATGCGTGGAGAAATCCGGAGCAAAGACAATGACATCGTCGAGGTAACACAAGCACGTGTACCATTTTAAGTTGCGCAGAACGGTGTCCATCATGCGCTCAAAGGTCGCAGGTGCATTACATAGACCAAACGGCATGACGTTGAACTCGTACAAGCCGTCTGGCGTGACGAAGGCGGTCTTTGGTCGAGCGTCGTCAGCCATGGGTACTTGCCAGTACCCCGAGCGCAGATCGAGAGAAGAAAAAAAAATTGGCTCCATGAAGGCTGTCAATCGCGTCATCGATGCGTGGCAGTGGATAAACATCCTTGCGAGTGATCTTATTGAGCCGTCTGTAGTCCACATATAACCGCACAGAACCGTCTTTCTTCGCAACAAGAACAACGGGAGACGCCCATGCACTGTCCGAGGGCCGAATAACGTCGCGTCGGAGTATATCGTCCACCTGATCATTAATTACTCGACGTTCAGCAGGCGACACGCGATATGGACGTTGCCGTAAAGCTGGATGGGCACCAGTGTCGATGCGATGCGTAACAACGGACGTGCGACCGAGAGAACTTCGCCCGACATCGAAAGAAGAACTATATTCTTGCAACAGGTCCAGAAGTTGGGAACGCTGTACGGCCGTAAGGTTGTCAGCGATGGTGGGGCCAAATACATCAGCAGATGACCAATCAGAAGTGGAAACAGCATTGATGGTACACGACCTGGGACCGCGCGTGTCATCGGGTACGTCCAGGACTTGTGCGTCGTCGACTGGTTCCACTCTGCCGAGACATTCCCCTCGAAGCAAGGTAACAGCGTACGGGGACGGGTTGGTTACAAAAATGGCAGTGTTGCCCTGGTTGACCTGCACGGTCGCGAAAGGTACTAGTAACCCTGTCCTGCTGCAAGCGCGAACAGATGGCGAAACAAGTCCAATGGTGTCGGAGAGACCAGCGCAGTAGACAGACACAGCCGTCGTCGAGTTTGGAGGCACTGTTGTATCGTCTTTCGTTAGAATCTTGCTTAGTGTCGGGGGACTGTCTTCTGGCGTCAAATGCGAGAAGGGTGAGAGCTCAATTTCGGCGGCGGCACAATGAATGACGGCGTCATGGCGGGAGAGAAAGTCCCATCCCAGGATGACGTCATGAGAGCATGCCTGAATGATGATGAACTGGGCGACATACAGAACGTCCTGGATGACAACGCGACCTGTGCACCCTGCTGCAGGATGAATGCGGTGCAAACTTGCAGTACGGAGGGATAACCCAGAAAGTGGCGTCGTCACTTTTCGAAGTAAGCGGCAGAGTTTTTCGTCCATAACTGATACGGCAGCTCCAGTGTCAATAAGAGCCGATGCACAAACACCGTCCACAAGCACGTCAATGACATTCCAGGGGCTGCTCTGAGGGCTTTCACATTGCGATAGCGTCGCAGTCCTTGCCTCGGGGACTGCGACGACTAGTTTTCCCGCTCATGAGCAGCCGCACTTGGCCGCATGGGGGACAGTGAATGACGTCGTGGAGACGGCGATCTTCGAGATGGACCTGGGCGAGACTGAGGTGACATAGACGGCGGTTCTTCGTGATAAGGACGGCTGAGTTGGCCAGCGACAGGTGATGAAATCGGAGCCGGCTGTACGCGATGGCAATAACGGGCTACGTGACCGGCGTAACCACAGGCAAAACAGATGGGCCGGTTGTCGGGTGTGCGCCATCTGTTTACGGGGGTAGGTCTCACCCATGTCGTAAGGGCCGATGGACGGAACGGTGGCTGCATGGTGGACTGAAGCTGAGGCTGAGGGGTTACGCCAACATACGTAGCGGGAATACCCGCTGCAAAGGACGGAGATCGTGCAGCAGCTTCAGCGTAGGTCAGAGGGGCGGGTGCTTGAACGACTTGGGGCGGCCTGGCGACCACTTTGGCGTAACTCAGGGACGCAGGAGCCGGAGGCTGTTGGGGGTGGTAAGCAGGCATTACCTCCGCTATTTCCTGTTCAATCGCTCGGCGGATGGGAGGGAGAAGGGTAGTAGCCGATTGTTGAACAGCAGGTTGGTGGGCAAAGGGCAGGAGCGAGAACTGACGCGCGATTTCCTCACGGATAAAGGACTTCAGGTCTGCCATCAACGCCACTTGGTCACAACTGGCCTCCCAGCCAGCAAGCGTTGCAGCTCGTGGTGGGGAGCGTCGGGTCATCGAACGCTGCCGGCGGAGCTCCGCGTAGCTCTGGCACAGTGTGATGACCTGAGCCACCGTGCCGGGGTTTTTGGCGAGCAGCATCGTGAAGGCATCATCGTCAATGCCTTTCATGATGTTTCGGATCTTGTCAGACTCGGACATTGTGTGATTTGATTTGTTACATAGGTCCAGGACATCTTCAATATAGCTGGTGAATGAGTCACCAGCCTCTTGAGCACGATCACGCAAGCGCTGCTCGGCTTGCAGCTTGCGAACAGCAGGGCGGCCGAAGACGTTGACGATTGCGGTCTTGAAATCGAACCAGAAGGCAAAATCGGACGCGTGGTTGTTGTACCACAAACTGGCGAAACCGGCAAGGTAATACACCAAGTTGGTCAGCTTGCCGTCCTCGTCCCATTTGTTGGGGACGCTCACGCGCTCGTAAATGGCGAGCCAGTCCTCCACGTCAGTGCCATTAGCGCCAGTGAAGATGGGTGGATCGCGGATTCTGGGGACAACGGGACAAGGGGGTGGCATTGGAGGAGGCGTTTGCTGAGAAGCGTCGTGGTACATAGTAGATGGCAGTGTACGTGATCGTAGCTCCAAAGGCATAGACAGGGATCGCAGCACTCTCCACCAAATTGTTAAGTCGTTTATTAGCCGGCAACGAGCGAAAATATACAATGGCGACAGTCACAGCCAAGCACGGGCTCTCAGCGCGAGCGGCGTCCTTTTTGGGGTAGCCCCACTAGAAGGTACTCAAGAGTTCGACCCATTACAGAGTTCAGAGGCTTCGCTACAATATATATATATATATATATATATATATATATATATATATATATATATATATAGTAGAATGCATGATTTTCCAGAAGCCCGAAAGCCTGAAGAAGCGTCATGTGTAACAAGAGCCGTAGTTTGAATAGATTTCCTGCTTGCCGGCGTATTTCAAGCGAGTATCAATAGAGTACTTTACTACGAGGACGTAAGGAAACCGTTCAAACATCACGGCTATTTTCAAAATTCCCTAGAGAGCCGGAAGGTTCCCCTTGAATTTATGTGTTTTAAGGACAAAGCTCCTTATAGTCTAACCTTGTCATGCGTCACGCGTAACCGAAAGAAGAGACGAGAAAGAAAAGAAGGCAGTATCTCCCGAACAGCATATTAGACGACGCTATGTCATAGAAGTACATACAAACTACAGGTGAGTGAGGATATTCTAGAGGGCGCTGTACCGCTACTCTCCAATTGGCTGCTGCGCGGACTGTGCCTTGGTAAGCGGTGAACAAGTGCCTCTCTGTCTTGTGGATAGTCGTCGTAGGTGGCTGGTCGTTTGTGGGACAAGGACGAAGCAGTGTGGTGGGCGCGTTGAAGGCGCTTGCGCTTGACTTCCTTGGCTCGGGTCTCCTCGGTGTTACGCGCGCCGTCTGCACACACGAACGCGAATGAACGCATGGATGCATGCACGGGCAGAGAGACACACGGACGAACAGACGGACGGACGCTTCTACCCACTCATCATTACTCACTCCGTGCATATGCTGTTATTTTTTATGCGAATACTCCTCGTGTCTTGGTTGCATGGACGTGTGCATGGGAAGGAATTTATCATTTTTTGTCTTGAATATAATTTACACCATTGTTGTTTCAATTTCCTAGCTTTGATTTCTTGGTGGAGCGCCTTTATTCTATCGCAGATGCAGCAGTATACTGCATCAGAAGACGTTGGATCACTTTCTATTAAAAGCAAGTGTGGTCACGCCTGGAAAAAGGAGTTCCCAGTGGGACAAGTGAAAACTCTCGCAAAGGGTGTCAATGCACTCCCTTTTTTCCAATGGTGTTAAGTGCGGACTGCACCGATGTATGTTTCAAAATGCCACATGCCATTTCATTCAATGTTCTTTTTATTCTATGAAAAACCAATCTTGTCGCTAAGAGATGCACGTACTTCTTGGTCAAGTTACCGAAATTGTGTAAATGAAACAGGTCGTGTATTTAGCGATTGAACTGACTCTGACTGTATGCCAGTGATGCCTTTGTTCTGGCAAATTGAAGTATTTTTTATGTAATGGAATTGAGGGAGAATAAGAGAAGTGTTTGACGTGAAAATATAAGCGAACTCACACCTGAGGCGCTATGGAGGATCGTCTGCGGTTGGCGAAATGAGTCCACAGTGCAAAATAGTCACATCCACCCATCATCCCGCTGCGTTTCATTCGTTACGATGCAATGCGGCATCGCGTCAAGGATGGTCGACAAAGTTGGGCGGTGTTTTAAAACCAAGGGCATATTATTTAACTTGTTTGTCGTTCCACTAAGTGGAAACGTACACTCACGCAATTAATATTTTAGGAGCTTTTATCAATCATGTTTTTGAAGGCACGTGCTGTATAAATTCATTTTGAAGATTTTATTGTTTGCACTAATTCTGCTTTCAATAATCAGCATGGTGGCCTCGGATATCATTCCAGCCGAGCGCCTCACAACATCGTGATGGCAGCTAAACCTGAGGCCACGTGTGATACATATAGATCCACCTGTACATTGCAGTGCGCTGCTGGGCCGGTGCATGCCTTCTTCGCCGTTCGCTTGTACCCTAGCATGTGCGGCCGCCTATTAGCTATTTGGCTGGGTGGTATACATAAGCTGGTTGAGCCTGGGCATGCTATGAGCAAGGTAATTTGGCCAAGGCGTGATAAAACAAAGATAAATATGCCACATAATAATAGCGCAATGGTAATGAAGCCAAGTAAGACTAGAACAGCGCTAACTATTGCATGCTACACATAGAAGCACTTCCCAGAGCTTATACACACATGGCACCATTGGTTCTATACAAATTATTGTCTGAAGGATTGTATCGACTAACTACAAGATCTCCGCATCAATAGCTTTACTTCTTGTACTACTAAGAATGCAAACACAGTTAGCATTGCTGACCATGGGTGCCGTCATTTATGGCAGGGAAATGCAGAGACACGCGGGCACTTTGAATAACATGCATGTTAAAACTTCAGCTCAAAATTATTTTACTACAGCAGCCTTTATATTAGTGTCATGTTTCGGTATTTTCCATGCAAAATTTAAGTAATTTGGAATGCTCAGTCGCAATGTAACTGCTGAATAATGAACTGCTAAGAAGTTAAGCTACAGCTGCAAAGAATGCTACTATGTAAACCAATTCAAACTACTCCAGACGTGACAACGAGCTCTTTCTGCTGTCGTGAACTTTGAGCAGAAGAAAAGTCACTGGCAGTTCCTTTCTACTTGCTAGTCTTCTGTGTGTTGTTCTTGATACATTGTACATGACCAGGCAGCACTGGATCTCGTGTTACCGCTGGAACGTAGAAAAATACAGATCATCGTTACAACCATGCTACATGCAAAAGAGTGCAGTTGTTTCATATGTGCTTATGTTTACAGATGTCGCATTTTCAAAACCCCTCGACAAGTATGCAAAAATAATAAAAAAGGAAGTCTTAATGCAAACACGAACAATGAAGACTGCAAATATATTATTATGATACAAGTGCAGAACTACAATGTTATATATGAAAGCAAGAAACTTCTGCCAGGCATACTAAGCCCGCAAACTATCTTCTATATCGACTTTACATCATGTGCGAGAAGCCGAGAGCCAATAGGTTCACTTGAGAACACAAGTTAGACGGCGTTACAAGCAACAACTAATGTTCATAACATTAGGCTATCTAACATAGCCAACTCACCATGCAGTGTATAGGAGCAAATGGGCAGTCTGGAAGACACAAAGCGCTTGTGGATTATGAGTGTGCTTGTCGCTCACATCCATTATTCTAAACAAACAAAACCTTTCAAAAGTGCACTTCATCAGGGGAAATAATCATACGCAACAAACGCAACGGGCTCCTACAGGTGCCAGCAACAGTCACCATAATTATTGATGTAAGTGTCTTGCCAGATGGATATGCTGTGTCCTGCACACAACACCAAAAGAGCGCTCAAGGAATCGACTTGCATGGGTGCTGGCTGCAGCGCACTGCTGCTTGAGTAGGCTAGCCACAGAGAGGAAGATTAGGAGTCGTGGCTTTGAGGCACACTGAGCGTCACCTTTAGAGATCAACAATGCATACTTAGATCAGGTACAATTTGCAGAAAAATCATATATCACTATGCAATCGTGGTCAACACGTTCACATGAAACACAACATGCAACAGCACTGAGAGAGAAAAAGCTACATCAAGTGAAGGATGCAGTTACTGGTGCTATGTCATCTGAGGCTTATACGATAGATTTTTCTCCTTGCAAGTTGTGAACAGCTAGGCCATTTCAACCCACTTTGTATTTCTTTCCAAAGCACTTGATCCACAGAGTGAGTCACAAGCTCGATAGCCCAATAAGGAATCAAAGTATATGCGTCCGTTCAAAAGCACGAGCTTTTCAGCCTCAGATGATTGGAGTTTCATTCACAAGCTGCAGGCTTTCAACTTTCAATGTTCTCAATTATCTCGCAGCTTAGTTCTATTACTCTTCAATAAGCATCATTTGTGAGAATAATACAGGTATCCACTGCAAGCAACCATGCTTGGGTTTTCAATTTGTGCAAAGTAAGTGGTGTTTCCTTAATCGTATGTATTAAAAAAACTACCCTTACAACCAGCCGTTAGGTAGTTTTGTGCCCTCGAAGCTCCCAGGCCAATTGCGGTTCTTCCAGATGAGGCTACCATGCATGCTTCCACACCAGTTCAAGGTCCGATGAATGATAACAATCCCATCTGTGACATAGACTTGCACATTTAGGGACTACGTGTCGTTCCTATTTTTGTACAGGTGATCCATGTCATGATGAGGCTGGCTGTGCCAGTGCGTCCAACCGATGCATCACAGGACCTTAAACTCTGCTATCTGTGAAGCGCTAAAAACAATATCAATTTACGCGTACCTTATTTATTAAACTATATGCGATGCACAGAGCTCGGCGAACAAGATAGTGTCAGTTCATCAGCAACCAGCAACAACTGTCGTCTTTCCCTTTCGTGCGTTAAGGCTGCTGCGGCTGTTCAGTATCATGACCCCCGGCGGTAGAAGCACCGTCTCGGTGCTTGAGCTACTCGCATGCGGTGGAAGGGGGTGATATGACTTGAGTCGAGCTATGTGCACGATGTCCCTCGAAGTTCACGATGGTGACGTTGGATCGGCTGCAACGATCTCATGTGGCCCCGCCGCGGTGGTCTAGTGGCTAAGGTACTCGGCTGCTGACCCGCAGGGCGCGGGTTCGAATCCCGGCTGCGGCGGCTGCATTTCCGATGGAGGCGGAAATGTTGTAGGCCCGTGTGCTCAGATTTGGGTGCACGTTAAAGAACCCCAGGTGGTCTAAATTTCCGGAGCCCTCCACTACGGCGTCTCTCATAATCATATAGTGGTTTTGGGACGTTAAACCCCACATATCAATCAATGAACGATCTCATATGTAACGTCAGTCACCTAAGGAACGACGCGGTATGGTCCAGTGCAGCGCGACAGAAGTTTTTCAGAAAGACCTACACGCCGAGAGGGGAACCAGAGAAGGTCAAGGGAACCAGGTGAAAAAGGCATGTTCCGATGATGGGAATCGTAGAGCTGTCTTTGGTGCTCCTGTGAGGCCTGTAGACGGCTGCGGGGAAGTTGGCGTACGTGGTCGGCTCGCGCGATGGTTTCGCCGGCATATTCAGTGACCGAGGGCAGCAAGGTATCAAAGGGTAGGGCGGGTTCTCGGCAGTATAGAAGATAGTATGGCGAATAGCCGGCAGTGTAGTGACGTGACGAATTATAGGGGAACGTCACAAATGGCAAACGGACGTCCCAGTCCTGGTGGTCGGCCGCTACGTATTTGAGAGCATGTCAGTTATGGTCTGGTTGAGGCGCTCCGTAAGACCGTTCGTTTGCGGATGGTACGAAGTCGCAAAATAAGAGCGCAGTATTTCGTCAACGACAGCAGACAGGAAGGTCCCGCCCTGGTCAGCGAGGAGTTGGTGGGGAGCTCCGTGTACTAAAATAATATCCCATATCATATTGTCCACTGCATCGGTTGCGCAACTCGTCGGAAGTGCTCATGTGATAGCGTACCGTCTCGCATAGTCAGGGGCGACAGCAATCCATTTTTTGCCTAAGCTGGAGATCGGGAATGGGCCAAGTAGGTCGAGGCCAACTTGAAAAAAAGGTTTAGTGGGAATTTCAATCGGCTGAAGGGATCTAGCTGGAATAAAATATGGCTTTTTACGGCGCTGGCAGGGCTCACAAGCGGCGACGTAGTGCCGAACAGAATGGGAAGACCAGGCCAAAAGGAACGACGACGTACATGGTCGTATGTGCGACAAACGCTGAAGTGGCCCGCCAAAAAAGCGTCATGAAGTTGGTTGAGGACAGTCGCACGAAGATGTGCTGGTATGACGGGGAGTAAGTCATGGCCATTTGGATCGAGGTTATGGCGATAAAGGATCCTGTCTTTGAACAGGAACGTTTGTATAGAAGCGTCTAGAAGCATTATTTCAACATTTTCAATGATGGCTCACAGAGAAGCATCTCAGCACTGTTCGTGGTGAAGGTTGAGTAGCTGCGTCACCAACAGAAGGTCTGGAAAGGTGTCAGTATGGGCGGCTTATTCCACAGGGTAGCGCAGTAAACAATCCACATCTTGATGCAACCGCCCTGTTTTGTACGTTACGGTTAATGTGCATTCTTGTACACGTATGGCCGCACGAGTGAGGCGTCCAGTGGGATCCTTGAGTGAGGCCAGCCAGCAAAGTGCGTGGTGATTGGTTACTACTCGGAATGGACGCCCGTATAACTATGGGCAGAACTTGGGGACTACCCATACAAGAGAGAGGCACTCACGCTCCGTGATGAAATAGTTGTGCTCCGCGATAGATATCAGTCGGCTCGCATATACTATAACACGGTCAAGTCCACGTTGGCGCTGCAACATCATTGCTCCAATGTCGTGCCCACTAGCGTCAGTGCGAACATCGGTTGAAGCTGATTATTCAAAATGAGCTAAAATCAATGGTGTTGTAAGGAGGGTCGTCAGCTGGGAAAAAGATGAATCTTGATCAGTGCCCCAGGAAAACGGGACGTCCTTCTTCAGGAGGTTTCTGAGAGGGCATGCAATAGTTGCGAATTCATTAACAAAGCGTCGAAAATAGGAGCACAATCCCACAAAACTGCAAACGTCTTTTGTAGTCTTCAGAACAGGGAAGTCCGTGACGGCGCGAATTTTTTCGGTATCTGGGCGGACTCCTACGACATCGACAAGGTGGCCAGTACAGTTATTTGACGACAAGCGAAGTGGCCTTTGTAAGAGTCCAATTGAAGTCTGGCTCGACGAAATATTTCAAGAATGGCCGATAAACGATCGAGATGGGAGTCGAATGTGGGCGAGAAAACGATAACGTCATCTAAATACCTTAAGCAGGTTGACCATTTGAACCCTTGGAGCAATGAGTTCATTAATCTTTCGAATGTGGCCGGTGCCTTACAGAGACCAAAGAGCATAGCTTTTAAATGATAAAGACCATGAGGAGTAATGAATGCAGTCTTCTCGCGGTCCATCTCATCGACAGCAATCTGACAATAGCCAGATCGAAAGAATTGTGGAAAGATACGTAGCACCACAAAGGCAGTCTAAAGCATCATCAATTCTAGGCAAAGGGTAAACATCTTTCTTCGTAATTTTGTTGAGATGCCGATAATATACACAAAAGTGCACACAATTCCATCACAATTCCATCATTCTTTCTGATCAAGACGACAGAAAAAGCCCATGGGCTACACGAGGGCTCAATTATGTGTTTTTAAGCATCCTTTTGACTTCCTTTTGTATAACTGTACGCTCGGAAGCGCAAACTCGGTATGGGCGTCGGTGAATGGGACTTGCGTCACTAGTATTGATGCGACGAGTAACAACACTAGTCCGGCTTGAGGATGTGCTGGCGAAGTCTAAAATGTCCCGATAGGACACCAAGACGTGAGGAAGGGCTTCCGCTTGATCAGGAGTGATTTCTGATGGTACCATGTTGTCAACTTCGACGCCCGATAAAGGTGAAATAGTTGGATCACGGCCTGAGCTGCAGCAATTATTCACTCTGAAGGGCTCAACCGAATCGTCTAGTAGGGCAGTTTTTTCAGCCTTTTGAAGAATACCTTGTGGAAGAATTGTGGAAGAATAGATACCAAGAAACCTTGTGGAAGCATCGAGGCAGTGAAGGAAAAATTGACATTAATAAGGCATGTGTGGTTTCCTACAATTGTCAAAATCTTGTGCGGAACAGCAACGCCATGTGTAAGCATCACGCAGGAATTGGTGCAACCATGTAATTGCCGTCAGGTACAGGTGGCGTAGAGAAGAGGTCAATGTGTGTAACACAGGTGGAAGGCGCACAAAATTGATGCAGCAAAGACGGCTTTGAGATGGCTTGGTCGGATCGGAAAGTAGAGGGATGTCAAGGTCGAGGCAGCCGGCTGAACAGGATATAAGGGCATAGAGAGAGGTTATAGAGTCCATATCTTCAAGTATATCATGAGAGTAATTTTTGATAACAGTGAATAGAACAGCAGTGCTTCTATCGGCAATAGCTACACGCGCAGAGCACATGCCGATAATGGCGGCAGTTTCCTCGTCGGTGAGTAGACCGGCTCGGTTCAAGGCGGGTGTGACAACTTTCTTTAATCGGCGGCGAAAAGCTGCACTCATGATGGACACATGCGTGCCGGTATCGATCAACGTGCACACAGGTACATTGTCTAAATTAACATTTAAAAGATTCCAGATGGTTGGTAATGTTACACGAGGATTTCTTGTAGAGGTAGTCGTCAATGCAGTTTCACCTCCAGAAGCTGCACTGCCAAGTTTTCCGGTCGGAGGCGCTGCGAATAGGCTGTATAGGCAGGACGGCGTTGCGGGAGCGACTGAGATTGACGGTGAGCAGGGGATAGTGCGCGGGCGTAGCGAGGTGTCGTCAGAGTTGCGGCAGAATCAGAGAATGTGGTCAGCATAGGGGAGTCGAAATCAAATGCTGAGGATGACTGGTGAACAGAAGTGCCCTGAGGAGGGGGGAGGCCCATAGTGTGCCGCCGGAGCCCAATAATTGCGGCCGTGGCGAGCGATATGACCGATGCCTAGGCAGTTATATGGGCTTGTCGTCGAGTGTACGCCATTCAGACAAATCGCATTGTCGAGTGTAGTGAGAACAAAAGTGAGGAGCGGAGGGACGACAATGAAAAGGCTCGGCAGAGCAGACATTTTAAACAGAATGTAAGCCGACGTTCGATAATTATTGATGAACGACGGCTTGTATCCGTGAAATCGTGGTCGGTGAAGGATCAGGCGTTGGGAGTGGAGTGACTACTGGTTGGGCTCCCTCGACCTGGCGACGATTGATGCGGGTGAGGTTGTCACATCGGGGAACTTGTTGGAAGGCATCATCACACGAGGAAGTTGCCGCTGTGTTCGGCAGGCACGTGATGCCGTGGATGACGCAGTGGGCTTTAGACTGCTCTAGACAGCAGCATTTTTTCAGGACTGTGTCGATGCTCGTGACATTTTTAAAAACAGCAGGCTGAAGGCATCATCAACAATTCCTTTGAGAACGTGATTAACTTTCTCGTCTTCCGACATGCGCTGGTCGACCTTGCTACAAAGCGCCAAATCCTCAAGAATGCTTGAGACGTATGACTCAGTAGACGTCTGGGCACGAGTGGCGAGAGTATTCTTGGCAGCGAGCTGACGACCAGATGAATCGCCAAAAAGACCATGGATCTTCGTTTTGAAGGGATCCCAGCTCGTGATTTAGGCTTCATTTGTTTCGAACTATGTTCGCGGCGTGCCGTCCAGGTAGAACAGAACATTCGCGAGCATTAGCGTGTGATCCCCAAGGTGGGTAGCACTGATGCGCTCGTACCAGTGCAGCCAAGTGTCAACGTCGATGGAACCATCAGCGGAGAAAGTGCTGGGATCTCGAAGGGGTGGCAGAGTGACGTAGGCTGTCAACGCAGCTGGAGATGCTGGTGGTGATGAGGTACTGGCCGTTGAAGTAGCCGAAGAGTCCCCGGTGTTGCGACCACTGCGCGTCTTTATCGAGGTACGGGAATCGTCCAACCTCCACCAATAATGTTACGCGTAACTTATTTATTACACTATATGCGATGCACATAGCTCGACGAACAAGATAGCACCAGTTCATCAACAACCAGCAACAATAGTCATCATCCTCCTCTTTCACGCAGCAAGGCTGCTGTGGCTGTTCTGTATCAATGTTTAAAAACGATCATTGAAAGCACTCACCTATAATACTTATTTGACGGAGCTATCACTTGGTCGCAGTGATAAAATCTGCTATATTCACTTTGAAATAAATTTAAGCCCCTTGTAAAATTTACGTACCACAATAGATATGCCCTAGCGAAGTATAGTGCTACCACAGCGGTAATCGTCTATAGGAGTAATTTTAAATAATAACACAAATTCTCATGTGTAACCGGGCTCCAACAAAATGACTTCACATTAGCTTTCCAATTATCAAACGTGATAAATAGAGAGGCTCATCTTAATAATTAAACAAGAGCTCACTTATATCAAATCAGAAATAACTGCTAATTCTCTTGCCCCATTTTCTATTTTATGTGTATGTATATAACAGTAGTAGTGAATTTTTTCATGCTTAAATTTAACATAGGGAAACATTACATCTGTTGGGCTTGAAAGCTTGCGCACATTATAGTACTACGTGAATAGCAACAAATTTAGTTCTGCAAGGTCAACTCACCGATGGCAACATTTAGTAGCCGTCAGTGTCATCAGGAGCCAAGAGTGCTCTCGGGCCAACAAGCAAAAGAAAATCTGCACACTGGAAGCTGCCGATGACATAGCAATAAAAGGCTGGCCAGGCGTGCCCGTTCATTTATATAGTGTAAGACCTGGCCATGACCAGCTCTTGGTAAGGTACTAGTGCCATGCAAAACGATAGCCACACGAACTCGGAAACCTGTAGTTAGCTGGTACTGGCCTGCAATTTGATCCAAAGCAAGGCACCAAGGAAACTATTGCTCTTTCTTTGGGCCGGGGGGAAGCTTGGCGTTCACGGGCTTTCTCTGGCACATAGAACTCTCAAGTTCTTACCAAAGAACAGTCTAGGTGCGCTGCCGAAGTAACACTATCCACAACAGTATGTAGTATCTCGCCACTTCAGCTTGTCACATGACAACGTTCGCACTATGGTAATCACAAAAAAGGAGAAGTGACGAGTTGATTTCCTCCTCCTCGACTAGCTTCTACACTATCCAAGGAGGGAAGATGTTTGAGGTTCGGGATGGGTCTCCTCGATTACTCGAGTGCACGATGGCAGCGCGAAGGAAGAGCCGTAGTCTGGTGAAGAGACGCTTTATTGCAGCCTCAGGCTACAGCCCGATTTCAAGCCCGAACATCCGCTCTTTCATTTCATATTCAAACGTCCTCTTTTCAACTCTCGGTTGAACAAAGGGTCTTCACACAAGCCAATCACACGTGTGGCCTCGCATTGCCTCAAGCAATTGCAGAAACACTTTCATAATAGACACTACATTGCTGAAAACCCCGTTACCAAATACAACACGCAAAGGGATAGGTTCTCCGCGTGTGACACTATTTCCCATGCCATGCCATGCTGCCTTCGTCGGCCGACTTCCGTCGGCGGCCGTTCTCACGTTCGAGTCTCGTAAGCTCTCTCATTAAATTTTGCTTCGTAGAAGCGTCCTTAAAAGCGGTGAGCCCACCGTTGTGCTGTGTGCGCTTATCAGGTGTGCATGCGACAGCCAGGCGCCCCGACATGCTAACAACGCCAGGTAATGAGGTACAGCGGGGGAGGTTATGCTCGTCTCCCTGCCGCCACTATGTCTCGGTCAGCCAAGTGGTCACGTCCCCGGGTCATTCTCAATGGCATGCGTGCATGCCAACAATGGCTTAAACTCAGACGGTGGCGCCTGACCTGCCTCTTGCCAGACGCTTTTCCGAGTAAAGGCTGGTGCACCCCGGCGACTAGCAGCGGTCGCGCGACCATTTGCGACTGGCGACCAAATAGCAACTGATGTTCCCACCAGCAGGGGCTGCATGCGTGCGACCGGAAGTCGCAAAAGCGGAGAGTCACGTCCGGATCTCGTTATCCGCGAGAACTCTAGAGAGCGGCACCGATCAGCTGATCACCGCCAGCTGAGTGAGCGGAGCAAACCGGGTGTGTCGCATTTATTGTTTTCGTCCGTTCTCGCACAGCGTTCCCAACAGGGTCAAGTTCCATTCAAGCGAAGAACTAGACGTTGTCATGGTGGTGATGCACTGTGCCATGGTGTCAGCACTGGCATCACAGATGCCTCCAAAGAAAAAAGGCCGGTAGTGGGTGTGACGGTCATTTCGATCGCGGGAGTTGGCCGGCCATGCAAACCGCCTGCCTCCCGAGCTGTGTTGAGACGACGAAGAGTGTTTCCGAGAGTCGTACATATTCAGAAACAGTCTTTGAATTTAAATTGACTTGCCACAGCCTACAATGCAGCACAAACGCGTTTCGAACGCGGTGTCTTAAGCCGTTGGCAAGGCATGAAGCACAAACGCGTTCCAAGCGTGCTGCATTGAAGGCGGCGACAAATCAAGTTCAAGCCAATAAAACGGTTCTGAATACGGGGAAAAGATAGTACACAATTTATATTCTCTTCACTTTGATGGTGTTTACCTTCTTGCGAATACCGCCACGTAAATTCGACCCTTCGCTCGAGCTGCTGCGCCCCGCCATCTCCAAGCCAAGTATTCCGTGGTGGCCATGCTGCCACAGACCAAGAGGAATGCACTCGTTTGTATCTGGCGGCAGGAAGCAAGCGCAATGAAAAACAAAAGAACAAGAATTGAGCATCGCTGATTGGTTCCAGCAGCTTTGTGACTGCAGTCACGCAACTGAAATATCGGTCAGGAAGCGACTAGCCAAAGCAGTCGCTTTGCGACCATTTGCGACCGTTCGCGACTGTTTGCGACCAGTCGCAAATGGTCGCGCGACCGGTGCTAGTCGCCGGTGTGCACCAGCCTTAAATCCTAGTTCACACTGAAACATCCGCTTTCTACAGCAACCGAAATTCCCCTGCCGCCGAAACGCAGCGTCGTTCGCACTGGACGCACCCCGCGCCGCCGAATATGCCATCTACTACGGCGCGAACGCGGGATGGATGCGCTGTCACCCGGTTGTTGTCGCGGCTCGCAAACGCCACTACGCTATCCGGTGGTGTATACTTCGACGATTTTCGTACGCAAGAAGCAAGAAAAGACAGTACTGCTCACTTTGCTTGCAAGTGGCTGTCTTTTAATGCACGAAGAGCAGAAAAACCACCAACGCCAGCGGCGTTGGTAGGTTCGTTTTGCTCTGCAAGACCGCAACAAGCTCGGTCACGCCAACAGCAAGCTCGGTCACCTCCTCCACGAAATACGGACGCGAAGTAGGCACAGAGTAGGTTAAACTCCCGTTGGTTTCAACATTCAGTTACGTGCACTGCGGCATAACAAGTGAGTAGGGCTTGGCCGCCATTTTTCAAAATTCCTTGACTAGCGCTCCTATTGGTCCGCGGTCACCTATTCGGCGGCAGACGCCACAAAAATCGGTCCGAGAGCAATCGGCGTGGAGAGGGCCCTTTCGGCGGATCTCGCCTCCGCCGAACCGGATTCGGAGCACTTTCGGCGGCCGGAATGCTCAGTGTAAACGCGGCCTAAGCCTTCTCTTTGTATTTCCGAACGGGGTTGCCTTTGACGGCTCCGCTCGTCAACCGTGCGAACGAAAGAGTCTCCTTTCCCGTGCTCGGGGTCTTGCACATTCGCCTTCGCGGAACCAATCAGCTTCGTTTGTTGACGGGACGGGAGCTGCCTACGCGCTCTGCATCAGCCGCATTATCTGCGCTACACGCAACAAGCTGGTAATTGGTGCCTCATACTAACTTGACGAGTTAACAAACAGCCCCGCCGTGGTGGTCTAGTGGCTAAGGTACTCGGCTGCTGACACACAGGTCGCGGGATTGAATCCCGGCTGCAGCGGCTGCATTTCCCATGAAGGCGAAAAAGTTGTAGGCCCGTGTTGTCAGATTTGGGTGCACGTTAAAGAGCCCCAGGTGGTCGAACTTGCCGAAGCCATCCACTACGGCGTCTCTCATATCCATATGTTGATTTTGGGACGTTAAACGCCACATATCAATCAATCGAGTTAAGAAACAAAAACGCCAAGCCCCACCGCCACAACTTCACAGGGCAAAACAGTTATCAACGTTGTCTTTCAATTTTCGGTCACACGAGTACAGCTTCTTCACAAGTGTTGGAAACGTCAACACAGCACCACTGTTCACTACGAACATCGTTTCACTCCTGAACACTTGACTGCTCACAAGGAAATAGGCGCATACGGGCTAACCAGTGGCGAAGCAAGAACCGAACAGAGCGCGTAGTTCAAACGTTTTCGTACGTACTTGGGGTCACTCAAGTAACGTGCCATAACACTGTCAATCCAAAATGTCGCACAGCACCCAACGGAGAGACTGGAAAGTAAAGCGAACTAACTATTACCAGCGCACAAACACACATTGCAGCCTTCTCGAGTGATAGTTGTTGTTGATGCACAGGCGCCGATCTCGCTTGATAAACACACCGAGGCACAGGCTTCGCTACGCGTCGCCGTACACGGATACACTGTTGCTTGTTTTCACACCTTTTAATAGCCCCGAAAAAGCAGCGGTAATCACAACACATCCAGTCGAACGCTGCAGGAACTCAAGCGAAAGGCGTTTGTTAAAATTTGCACCGACCGATATGCTGTTTACGACACCATGTTGTTTTCGACCACTGCGCCGCACGTAAGAGAGCTGTCAGAAAGTATTCGCGCATTTTTCACGGCTTAAACAATTTGCTCTTATGTGCGAGTGGGATGATATGACGATGACGACAGGCGTGCCAGATCAAAGAAGTGTTTTGGCAACGTCACGGAGTGAGCTAATGTTGAGGGTATTGATTCACAAGCTGCGCCTGTCGGCCAAGCCATCACCTGCTCGCATTTGTCGTCTGCTTTGATCAGAGTTCCCAGGTCAAATGGTCACTGCGTCGCACAAATACATGCCAGCGGCTCGCTCTACCTTCGAATGATATTCGTGTGCCAAGTTAAACGGCTGGTAATTGTCGCAGGGACAAACTCAGCCAAGATTTGCTCCTGATTTTTCAAGGTTTGCACATTTTCAGTGTCATATAAAATTACTAGGGTTATTTTATCCTGACTGCTTGCCCTATTATCATGGCCCATATCGGTTTCTGAACAGCGAAGATGATTGATGATTGATTTGTGGGGTTTAACGTCCCAAAACCACCGTATGATTATGAGAGACGCAGAACAGTGAAGAGGAAAACGCTCAATTTGATTGTTGTTCCTTGCGCAATCATGCACACTTCTAATACGATTTGGTTTACAAAGTACGCGCCTGCTCGAGATTGTCCCAAAGTGTGCCGACAGCTGTATTTAAGAGATTGTTCTACTGGACAGTTAGAGCCTATCGAAGTACACTAGAGCACATCCACAAAATAGGCTTCATGAACCGCAAACTAAGAAGTTCCTCTCATTTTTATTCCAATAGCGTGCAAGTGACGAGCTCCTATTAACCTCTTTAGTGGCTATTTCCACCAATGAGGCAAGGATCTCGAGTTGTACCTTTAATCGGATGAGGTCAGGCGCAACAGAACAACGCGACAAATGAAGTTGATCATGCGCAGTGCTGCGTCCGAATGCACCGATCATTCACGTAGCACATTGATTTTCATCCAACCACAAATCTTTACATGCGTAATTTTACGCTATTGACGCCGAATAAGATTCTAAGATTCTTCAATTACTGCGGCTCCAAACTTATTGGATGACGGTGGTTGTCAATACCATTCACTGCGTACAAGGGAAACAACACATGAAACTCAAAGCACCGAAATAAATGAAAACTCCCCATCAGCATCAAGCAGCCCTATAGAGGCGTGAACAAATCCAAAACCAGCCAGGGCACCAAAAATACCGCCGCGGCGCCAGGTTCTAATTAGCCACTTTGTTCCCAAGAGTGGTCCGGACTACTCTTAGGATTTTTTCTAGCCACGCTGTTTTTACGAAACATTTTGCTTTGCGAATCCACTTAGCAGCATTTGTCGGGGACGTAAGCAAATATAGCAACTGCATCACTATCACTGATGTGTTTCCGAGCAGTTGTGGTGTGCATTATTGCAGTGGCCGATGCAACAACGATGACCTCTTAAGACGTTTTTTTTTGTTTTCTGAATTAGCTTACGCAACAAAATTTCTCTTGGGCAAACATTTTTTCGTGAGTGAGTTTTGTGACTACTTCCCCAGATATATTCCTAAGCTGACGCAGAAGTCTGCGCCTTCTCAAGTTTACTTATCGAGCTTCAGATTCCGTGTTTCAGTACCAGTCAAGTATTGTAAGGGGATGGTCGTATGCGTTAAAGTTATGGCCACTGTTTGGGAACTACTTCCTTTGTAGCACTGAAGCACAAAAACAGGGCAACGAGGCCTTGTAGGCGAAGCCTACATTTATTCTTAGGTTGTCACTGACTATAAGTGACACCATGCTAGTTTGAGCTAACTAATATGATGACTATTGGGATCGTGCTAATAAAAGTTACGTTACAAAGCTCTATGCTAATGAGGACTTTGCTAATTGCACCTGAAACCATTGTTGCAGTTTATTTGAAACCTCAGTCATTAGGACAGAACTGCCCAGTGTTAGGTTTATGAAGCCCTAGGTAATTGGTATATTAAAAAATGTTATGCACACTTCTCTTCGAAGCAGACCAAGCTGAGGAGTAAGCACCAGATTTAAAAGCTGAGACAAGCTAGGTTATATACAAACTCCTCTACAGCTTCAGCCTTCTAAGAGTAGTGCAAGCTGACCAAATTAGGGTATCTGCAAAGAGCTACTGCTGAGCAACCACCGCATCAAACGATTGACAGTCACACAGGCCTCATGACAGCCATCAGTTGAACTGGGCCCTTCTCAGAATGAAAGGGTGTGCATATGTAATTAATATGTATCGCCTTCAATTTCACCGTGCTCACGACGTATTCATATCCACTCAATGCCGCTATGATGCGAGCACCCCTGGCGACAACCTCTCTTTGTATTTATCTGCAATATTTGATGGAAGCGAAACGAGCAGCATAATAGTGCTGAGTGTGCACCCTTGCTGCCTTTGAGAATTAAAAATTATATCAGGCCCAAACGAAAGAAGCTGCCCGAAAGAGGACAAACGCCTACGAACACACCTGTAGGAGACGCGTGTTCAGTGGGTAAAAAGAAACTTCGCGCTGTTTCTTCGGTAACCACTGCAAATTCCCAAAGTTCGCTTCTGACGAGACGTGCGTTCTCGTACTCATTTTGAGCATGCACGGCTATCAAGCACTCGGCACTGTCTAGATGCCATGGTCATCATGGAGCGAGCTAGTAGCAAACTCTTCTGCCCGAGAAGGTCAGAGCACTCGCACACCCCTGGCCCTGTTTCAATTCGGTAACTTCCAATGATGGTACTCTCTCTTCGAATACAATATCCCAAAGAGCACCATTTGAGGTGCTTAATACACAGAGCATGTAAATCATATTAGCCACAAGCTCATCTCTTGTCTCAAGGTAAACAGTTGACCCCTCCATTTCGATGTGTTTGCAGGTAGACGAGACGTACGAAGGTGGTCCCCTTAATGAAGTTATAAACTCAATTTTGTTGAGCTGGATCTACTGGGGTTTATTGGTGCCTATGAGCACAGGACTTCTAGCGTCCAGCTTCGTAGTATTGCCTTCGATGGAAATATGCAACGAAGCCAGGGAGTTGCAGTTGATGACAGGCCTGACAGGATGCACTTATCTTGGGACGCATTTTCTCTTTGACCTGCTCTTCTACTTCGTTCCAATGACAACACTCTACTTGGGATTCTCAATGATCAATAATCTCTCCGACAGTACGCAAGGTAAGAATAATTTACACTTGACATTTTATATCTAGTAGACTGCACTACCACTCATCACATGTAGATTAGAAAAAACTCATCAGCATTATTTTGGCCTCCAAATACACCACCTAAGTGCTTTGACTCCAAATGAAGCTTTGGAAGCAATAAGCGTCAGCATGATCATTCTTAGACCTTCTATGTTGAAATAATGTTTGCAAATAGAGCGTGGAACCTATATTAAGTGGCCTTCATCATAACACACCTCGATCGTTGCATGAACAGGAGGAGGTCGAAGCAGGACTGGCTCACGAACAGCCCGGTCGTTGGTAGAGGAAGCATCGACAGACAAGCAGCGTCTGCGTGGTGGTTACCGCTCTCGTAGCAGACCGTGAATTCAAATTCTTGTAATCGTAGGGCCCATCGCACTAGTCGACCAGATGAGTCACGTAGGCCAACCAACCAGCAAATGAAGTGATGATCAGTGATGATTGAGAAGCGACGACCGTATATCTAGGGGCGAAACTTGTGTACGGGGAAAACGACGGTGACGCACTCCAGTTTCGTAACCGTAAAATTACGTTCTGCCTTGCTCAGGGACAGGCTACGTTGCCGGTCTCTACATTGCGTTCTACGTTGCCTTCAGTTGGACTTTACTTGCAGTTTCTAAGCGTATTTACTGGTTCAATACTTGTTACAGGATAAAATCAAACTACAATCTTGACTGCAAATATTTTCGCGTTGAAGTACTTCATAAAATAATCTTTACTTTGAACTTAAGCTTCTTGCAATGTGCGCATGAAGAACCACAGGTGGTAATAATTTTCGGAGCTCTCAGCTACGGCGCCTGACATAATCGTATGGCTATATAGGGACGCCAAACCACAACAATTATAATACACACATCAGACATGAACACCGTACAATGTTTCTTAACTTGTCCTTTTTCTCTAAAATTCATGCATTTACTGACCAGAACAACTTTCACCCTAATAGTAACACAGATTTGAGTGAGAAAATTTGTATCACATTGATACACGCGATTACAATACAGACTTAGCGCCTAATATCGAAAAAAAGGACTTGAAAGACGCATGGTGAGCGTGCATACACAACGCTCTTTGACGCTGCGCTTAGGAGTTTACCAGTTCACACGTACTTTTTTGTGTTTCGTAGCAGAGAACCAACGCATCAAGCCAGCCTGATATTACTTGTGGATCTTACGGGCAAGCTACATCAATGTCGTTGGTTTCCTTTTTACAACAGCCTGTTATCGCAGAGTTTTCGGCAAATCGCTGCTTCGGTAGGGTGAGATAGCATAAGCGAAACAACAATGGAAGAATTATAGAAATGAATAATCTTAATAAATTTCTTCATCGAGGCTCAAGTTGAAAACAGGCCGCCCCGTACCGAAAACGATTGTCTTCAAAATTAGATTATTCACCCGTCTCGGCAGCTAGTGAATGCATTTGATTTATTTTCTCATGGCGCAACGCGTAAACAAAACAAGGACACTTAGAGACAGTGAAAAGCTTGTTCAAATGGACTGCACAGGAAGAATGTGTTCGTCATATTCGCATACGTGAAGCCACACTAGACTGCGTTCGTCAAATTCCCTCCTCGTCAATGAGCTCCACGCGTAAGTACTCGCAATTTGTCTTTCCTTCAAAGAGAATCGCCGGGATTTCATCACAGAAAGAGTGGTTTGTTTTAAACTAAAGCATCGCACTGTCACTCCCCGGTATATGACCTCAAGCGCACTAAATGCACCAGTTTATTATGGGTCTGGCGACACCTCGTAGGACAAGAAGTGTCGCGAACAACTTCATAGGTAAGAATACGAAGGCGATGCTCCAGCGGTGTGAAACAACCTCAAAAAGAACGCACTATCTATTGACGCCTACCTGACTTCATATGTATTGAAATGGTTATCCTGTGCCGTGCAGTATATAGATGTGACATAAAAATGCACATTTCACCCTGTATGTGTCAATACTTTAAAAATCATGCAATTAAGCATCGAAAGCATTTCTTTCCTCGTCGAAAAGTACCCTAAGTTTTTGAGGGCTGAAAGGCTATTTTATGGCCGAAGGCAAGCCGGATATTGCCATCGTGGTAGCTTTAACATCAATCGCACCAGCGAGCGCCGATATATGCGCATGTTCAAAGCGCAGCTTTAACTCAAAAGTTACCTTTCACCGCTCGTGATGTTCGAGGGTACGTTCATGCAGTGTGTTTTTTTAGTTGTTTTCAAGTTTACTCTACTTTCTTTTATTTATAGTTACGGATTCCTAAAAACTCGGTCGCCCCTTTTTCATATTGCCTGATCTTTTGGCCACAACCGTTAACTTCTCATTATCCATCCTGGCAACCCCCGACAATACTGATTGGACCAAAAAATAGAAAACCTTGTCAGAGGCTGGACAGTTATTTTCACGATTATCCCGAGAACGCTTCCAAAGGACATGGATTAAGAGAAAAAGACGGAGACCTTGGTGGCAAGACTAAACACATATTATCAACTACTTCACGCTAAAACAAAACACTTACATAATAGTCTACCATGCATTAAAAGGTAACCAGAAAAAACAATCACAGCAATCCACTGAGTGCATGATGATGAGTGGGGCGAAGCATCCGTCAGTCTATCCGCGCACCCATCGGTCCATTTGCTCTTGCTTTCGTCCGTGCGTCTGTGCATCCGAACATCCATCCACTCATCCATCCGTGCGTCCATGCACCCGTCTGTGCGCTCGTTCGTGCGCCCGTCTGCCCCTGCGTCCATCCATCCATCCGAACGTTGGTTTATCCATCCGTCTATTTAGTGAACACTCCAAATACCACCATCTTGTATCTTTTCATCAAATATTCATCATATGGAAGTACCGCCATCCAGCGGACATTGCAAGGACTAAATGAGAGGTGGCACGGACGGACTAGGGGAGCGGCAGGCGCGCGCTCTCTTGCGACTTGCGCTTCGTGTCTAGTTTCACCTTTAACCGCCGCTACTTTATGGCACGATGGTCCAACCCTCGCTAAACCTTGCTAAAACCAAGGTGGCTGCACCCGAGCTAGTTTAACGTGGCAACCTTTTCTGGTCAGATATTGCTCAAACTGCGTCCTCCTGTTACGATTTTAAATGTGAAACATTTCTTAGCGAGCTTCGGCGATTCTAGGCGTATCTATATATTTATTTATCTATCTATCTATCTATCTATCTATCAAGCCGCCTAAGACTTTTAGCTCTCCTGGCCGCTTCGAGAATCGTACCGATACCAAACTTGGTATGGCATAACATGACTGTATGAAGAACACATTCGACTAGTAATAACATGAAAATTATGACATGTATATCATCAATGTCATGATTTACCTTTCATGGTCCTGCAGCTCTTGCGGTAGTTTCGATCAAATGGCATGTTGCAAAACCAGTACGGTATGGCATGATTGCATGGCGAGCACAACTGACAGACCCTAACATGAAAATCGTGATATCATGTCAAGTAACAACATGACTAACATGCCACGCTCATGATGCGCTCGCGGCCGTTTAGCTGACGTCACATATACCAAATTTGGTATTACAGTAATTGAATGCGTGACGAGATGTGTGACTGGTGCAAACATGATAATCATGACATTTGTGTCATGTAACAACATGACTACATGCCACGCTCATGACGTGCTGGCGGCCGTTTCGCTAGTTCACTTATTCAAAATTTGGTATTACGCGACGTGAATGAACGACAAAAGTATGATACTGGTGCAAACATGATAAACATGAGATACGTGTCATGTAACACCATAACTAATGCTACGCTCATGATGCGCTCACCGCCGTTTCGCTAGCTTTACATGTACCAAACTAAGTATTACGTGACGCGAGCGGACGACATAAGTAGATAACATATCCAAACATGATAATTCCGACATGCGTGTCATGTAACAACATGACTATATGCCACCCTGATGATGCGCTTGCGGCTGTTTGACTGGCTTCACTAATGCCAAATTTGGTATCACGAGACGCCAATGGATGAAGAAGGTAATGTGGCTGGTGCAAACATGATAGTCATGAGATGCATGCTGTGTGAGAACATGACTACATGCCGCAGTCAAGGTGCCAATATATTTCGACGTGACGCGGTGCGCGTGTTCGCCGGCGTTCATTTCGTCGTGTCACGCCTGCGTTGCCGTGCCTGGCGCTGGCCTTGCCATATACTCGTAGGCACATACCGCGCTGCGTTGCTTTGACGCTACACAGTGCGTCCGGCATCCCTCCGTCACGAAAGAGAAAGACGCATTGTTGCCTGGGTAACGCATCGGTACAAAAGGCAGCCTGTCGCGTTTCGCGCAGACAGATGCTGCTCGCGCCTGGCGTCAGACTATAGAGTCTAACGTAGCATCGCAGTGCCCAGCGTGCGCACGCGTCTATGCTACATTGGGCCCTTCATGTAGCGCTCGAGGCCGTTTTGCTCGCTTTACATATACCAAATTTGGTGTTACGTGACGTCAATGGATGACGAAATACATGACTGGTGCAAACATGATAATCCTGACACGCGTGTCATGTAAGAACATGACAATATGCGATGCTCATAACTTGCTCAGGTCAGTTTCGCTAGCTCCACAGATACAAAATTTGGTATCACGTTACGGGGAGTGAGGATGGCGCCGTGCAGGTGGGACACGTTGCGATCGGCTCCAGTGATTTCTTCGCTTCTTGGTGTTAAGTGAGGCCACATTCACCCAAAATTGGGTTGCAACGGACTTTTAAGATCACCGGCACGCTGTGGACACAAGAACCACACCGGTGATTCGACTATTTTACATTAATAAGTGACTTTCATGACGACGACGCTGAGTGCGCAGCTTCAGACGCCACCATTCGGCCCGGCTGCGCCGTTGTTTGCGCGGTGTAGAGGCACTGCGTCTCAAACATAAAAGGACTTGTTCTCGCCACATTAAGAGGTGGAATATGAATCATCGAACACCCCAGGGGACGCTGAAGAGGATAACAAGGATTCCGGGTGGATTACGGCAACTAAAAGACGATCGGAAGTGAGGAAAGCCAGTAGAGCTGCTGGCGCCGGAACGCCGGCGTCTAAGACGAATGCTCAAGAACCTACGCCCAGCCGTCACAGCCTTAGAGATGTAAAGATAAACCTTATAAAGGGAAGCAAGATGCCACCACTGCCATGTGAAGAAACTAAGGTCGTCATGAGGCCGAGAGGTGGTCTGTGTAATAGGAAGTCTGGCGCGTCGGTCGTGGCAGAGGCCATGTGGAGTGTGGCGGGGCTCAGTCCGGAAGAGAGAAACACGGACACAATGTGCCCTAATCACCTGCAAAATAATATGGTCGTCAGTACTTCGAGCCAAGAGAATGTCAGTACTTCGAGCCAAGAGAATGTTAAGCGCTACGTTAACGTTGAAGCTATTACGGTGGCCAGACAGCGCCACGAAGTCAGTGCATATGTTGCTGCTCCGCATGCCACCTGCAAGCGAGTCATCCATGGGATGCCTCTTAGGGATGATCCGGGAGCCATCGACTGGAAGATTGTCAACGCGAGAAATCCACTGGCCCTCGAAGCAAAAAGAATCAAGAATACTGGCGTGATCATAGTGCTGTTCGACGGGTAGAAGGTTCCCAATTATGTTTCCTATGGCGGCAACTTCATCAAGTGCATTTTATACAGGAAGCAGGTTGATGTTTGCTATGCCTGCGGCCAACTAGGACACCGATCTGACGTCTGCCCACGCCCGACGCTTCAGTCTGCAAGGCTTCCAGACTAGCTATCCAGCAAGAAGATGATCATGTCTGTGAACCAATGTGCAGTTTGTGTGGCGCAAAGCACCTCACCGCACCCAGGGAATGCCAGCACCAATATCAGATACCCTATGTCATCAGGCACGGGCGAGGCCTTAGGGCCCGCGCCCTTAGGGAGAGGTCTATGGTTTCCTCGAGCTCAACGACTGTCATCAGCAGGGCTATGCCGGACCATCGATTCCTGGAGGCCGATTCAAATCACGAGAGAGATCCAGAACCAGAGGCAGCTGCAGGAGTCGTTCCACGTCCAGAGTGCGTCTCGGATCCCGTTCGAGATCCGGAGCCCGCTCCATGTCCAGGACACGGTCTCAATCCAGGGGTGGCACCAGTCCACGTCGCAGCTCCGGTGCCAGTTCCGTATCCGGTCTCGGACCTGGCCAAGGAAATACTGACGCACCGAGCACCAGACCAGACCCCTCGCCCAGGACAGACTGCGGGCACGCACGGGGACACCAGCTGTCCGGGGCAGTCCACGCCACCAAGGATCAGAGCAGGGGCAAGTAAAACCTAACCTGGGCCGACAGGGTTCGTAGTAATGACAGCGAGCAACCCATGCAATGCGACCCGTCCCCAGAGCATGCTAGAGACGCGGAGATATTACGATTGAAAAAGGAAAACGCCGAGCTTAAGGATAGATACGCTTACTAAAATGGCAAGTGAATTGGTGGAGTTTAAAAGAATGCTGAGCACGATGCACAGCAAAACTGAAGGCGAAACCACCGATACGCTGGTTCCGGCTCCTATTGGTGATGGGCCTATGGCAACCAAACGCAGAGCGGTAGTAAGCAAGCTTAAGAACACGGAATCTCAAGTCGAGGAGATTAAGCAAATGCTCGTTAAAATTACAGAGAACATTAAGATGTTGGCAGGGAGTGTAGCTAGCCTCACGGAGAGTGTTAGGCAGATGCAGGATGCACTCAGTGACCCAGTATAGGGGCTTAGGGCAATGAACGAGCGCATCATTGCGCTAGAAATTCACGCCAAACTGCCTAAATCTGTGCCACACAGTGCGTCGTCTGGCAACGTGGAAAAGGCCATTCCCGTACACGTCGATAGCCGAGGAGCTAATTATGAAGATGAACAGATTTTTCGAGCCACACTGAACCCCCAGGGCGGTGATCAAAGTAGAATCCATAATGGATAACAATAAAGACACTGTCTGTATTTGGCAATGGAACTGCAGGGGGTACGCTGGTAAAAGAGCACACCTGTAGCAGTAGTTTACAACAATAACGAAGAAACCTCAAATTACAGCACTTCAAGAGAACATAGCCTCTGCAGCGTCCCTTTCTCGTTACCGGGTGTGATGGTTGAGCACGTTCGTCACTATGTTTATAGCGGACGAGAAAGGATTAACATGAACGATTTAAGAAAACAAAACAAGCTTTATATTGTACACTAGAGAAGGAAGTACATGCACGAGAGTCAGACCGCCATTAATATGCGCAGAATTCGCGGCTACGCTAACTCAGTGTCCAGCGCGTATAGTTCTTGGTTCGTAAGAAGAAACCGCTGTCTCACAGTTTGGGTCCCCGTCGTCCCGACATGATGCGGTCGTCGACGTGCGCAAGGGCAAAGGCGGCACGGCTGGAACGGCTGACGGCACACGGATGCGCTACCGTGTGCAGCGCCGTTGAGTCGGACGTCGCGGCCAACCCAGCAGTCAGTGTCGCAACTGCTGAGGTCCAGGATCAGGCCACAGCTCACGAGGACCACACCCTGTAGGCCTCGTCCACGAACCTGCTCCCGGCCACTGCACCCAGGCAGAAGCCGTTCAGCAAGCCCCGTCCTTAGACCTTGTACAGGCCGACGGACTCGACCTCGAACAGACACACCGGAGCTCGACCTGGCCGCCACGTACGGGTCCCACGTCCGGCTCAGGAACGCTGCCAGGAACTCGTCCTTTCGAGCGGCGCACCGCTTCGTCTGCCTTCGTGGCCTCAACCCTCGAGCTCTCTTTTCCGCACGTTCCTTCTTCTTCTCCTCTTCTTTTTCCTTTCTTGTTGTCGCCTTCGTGCCACCTGCCCTCCGGTCGTCTTCTTCAGTTTTGGTTTGACGTTCGTCGGCGTCTTTAAGTCCTTTTTTCCACAAATCGTACCTAACACACAGTGCTTTTGTGTCCTTTCATTACAATATCCCCCTGCTCATGAAAGTTGTTTAGGGGGAAACAACTTTTTACAAGCGCACGGGGTGGAGTAAACAAAAGCAAAAAATAGCCAAAACAATAACATTATTTACAGAAGTTCATTGCATTAGGGAAAGGGTGACAACATGAAAAAAATTGTGCCACCACTAAACGCTAACCAGCGGAGAAGTCAAATGCGGCTGAGGTAGTCGGCACTTATGTTGTCGGAGCCCTGAATGTACTCAACCACGAAGTCATACTCAGTAAGCAATAGACTCCAGCGGAGTACTCGGCCGTTGATTTGTTTTGCGGAGTTTATGTAAGCGAGAGGCTGGTGGTCAGTTTGCAGCACGAATCGGTTTTCGAAGAAGTACACATGAAACTTTTGTATAGCCCACACAAGAGCCAGCGCCTCTCTTTCAATTGTTGAGTACCGTGACTCCCGTTCGAGCAGTTTGCGGCTTGCGTAGGCTACTGGATGCAACATGCTGTCGTGACGCTGCATTAAAATGGCTCCAATGCTGGATGAGGATGCATCCGTGCGCAATATGAATGGCTCTTGTAAGTCCGGTGATCGCAGTACCGGACCAGACGATAGTAGACGTTTGTAGTGTTACAAACGCTTGTTCATGGCATTCTTCCCAGATGACCTAATTACGACCTCGCTTCCTAGTGAGTTCCGTTAGAGGAGATACTACAGCGGAGTAATTGGGGACGAAGTGTCGATCATAACCGGTTACACCTAGAAAGGAGGGAACTTCTTTCTTCGCCTTCGGTCTCTTTGCGGCCTGAATCTTCTCCAATGTCTCAATCTGCAGTCGGAGAAGATTGTTCCCGACGATGTGTCCCAAGAATTTCACTTCGGCAAAAGCCACCTCACTTTTAGATGGCTTTATTGTCAGATGAGCTGCCCTGACACGGTGCAGAAACTTGGTGATAGTTGTGATGTGCTCGTCCCAAGTTTGTGTGGCTATGAGCACATCGTCAAAATAGTGATATATGTTCGGTATTCCATCTACTACTCGTCTCATTAGTCCAGTGAACACAGCAGGTGCTGTTTTGATGCCGAAAGGCATGAATCTAAATTGGTAAAGGCCAGAAAAGGACTGAAATGCGGTGAGGGCCTTCGATGCTTCGTGCATCGGCACCTGCTTGTACCCTTTTGTAAAGTCGAACTTCGAAAAGTAGCGGCTCTGACCTAGTTTGGCAAACTTCATGTCCACTCGTGGTATCGGTTCGTTGTCTGTAGCGACGACTCGATTCAGCTGTCTGAAATCAAAGCAAAGTCGGATGTTCCCATCTTTCTTCTTGACCACGACGATTGGAGCTTGATACGGGGACTCCAAGGGCTCAATGATACCTTGTGATAGCATGTCCTGTACTTCTTTTTCTACAGTTTCTTGGACGGCGAATGGTATAGGGTACGGGCGTACCTTTACCGGTGTTTCAGTGGTAAGGCGTAACTTGCACTCGACGAGGTCCGTCTTCCCTGGCACGTCAGAAAATACATCATGGAACTCTCTCAGGAGTTCATTAATTTGGTCTGACTGCGGGCTGTTCAAGTTAGGCGCTACTAACACATTTTTATATGTTTCCCTTTGGTGCAGGGCAACAAAGGGAATTTTTACCTCGTCAACAGTGCCTGACTGCACAGAAACGGCAGCTTGTTGTGCTTCATTTTCGGGCTCCCTTTCGTGGCATTTCTTGAGAAGGTTCATGTGAAAAAGACTTCTCCGAGTTCCGAGATCTCTCTCGTAGTCATAGTCACTGCGTTTTTTAAGCATTGTGAAGGGTCCCGTCTATGTCAACATCAATTTATTCTTATCTGATGGTAGCAACAGCAATTGTTTGTCGCCGGGTGATAGGTGTCGAACTCTTGCTTTCCTAGCGTAATATTTCTTCTGTGTCAATTTCGCCTTCAGGAGTTCTTCGTGCGCTACCTTGCAGGTGTCTTGCAGTCGCTCCTGGAGATCTATAACATACTCGTATGTTGTTTTCGTTTCAGGATCAATGTTGGCCCCCTTCCACAGTTCCATTAAGGATCGACATTAGCCCGCGTACAAATCTGCCGTAGAGGAGATCGAACGGCGCGAATCGAAGGCTCGTTTGGGGAACTTCACGGTATGCAAAGAGCAGGGGAGCCAAGTATCTGTCCCAATGTTGCGGCCGTTCTTGACACATGCGGCGAACCATTTGTTTGAGAGTGCCATTAAATCTTTCCACAAGTCCGTTGGCCATGGTGTGATAAGCCGTTGTGGGTAGCTGACGAAATGAAAGTAGCCGACCGAGTTTCTGCATGAGACTCGAGGTGAACGACTTTCCACGGTCGCTCACTATCTCACGGGGCACTTCAACGTGGGAGAACATCTCTACTAGTGCTTCCGCTATGCGCTCTGTCTCGATGCTCAGTAGTGCCACCGCATCCGGGTACCGCGTAGCGAAGTCTACCATCGTTAAGACATACTTGTTGCCCTTGGATGACATTGGTGACAGAGGGCCAATAATATCGATGGCGACCCGCTGAAAAGGTGTGTCTATGATAGGCATATTTCCCCCAATGGAACTCGTCCGACGAGGTGTTTAGGCACGGTCCTCTGACATATGTCGCACGACTTCACGAACCGTATCACATCAGCCTGTACACCCGGCCAATAAAACTCTGTAAGGACATGGTCTGTGTCCTTCTTTGCTCTTGGTGACCAGACAGAAGGCCTTCATAAGCCATCTTCATTACGGTGTTCCGAAGATCCTTGGGTACTACAAGTTGCTCCAAGTCTCGCCTTTCTGCCGTGCGGTGGCGCCGGAAAAGAATGTCGCGTACCAGCACAAACTCAGTGACTGTTGGCTTCTTAGATATGATCTTCCCATATGCGGCGAAGCAGGTTTCCAGCGTCGGATCTGCGTGCCGTAAATTCTTTAGCGCTTCCCGGCTGATATCCAGGGGTTGGATCCGAGGAACAATCAGTTCACTGGGCTATTTTCTTTCTTTTCCTGCAGCCGCCGACATGTCATCTTGTCGTCTTCTATCTGATGAGGTTGTATCTTCAGGTTCTTCAGTGCATACTGGATCACGGTGAATCTGTGCTAGTTTTGGTCGTCCTGCTGGCTGCTTCGGGACTGGTTGGGGAGCTGACAATACACCCGCAATGTTGCCAAGCATGACTTCATACAATGGATTCTCCATACAAACAGCAAGCACCTGACCCCTGAAAAACGGAGAATCTAAGTACACCTCTGCTTCTGGTAAGTCTTTTGCAGATCGGTCAAATAAGCGAATGGTACGGGTGTTGCCAGTCAAGTTGCAGTCAGGAACTAGTGATCGTTTCACCACTACTGTATTGCAACCGGTATCCCGCAATACGGTAACCAGCTTCCCTTCGAGATAGCCCTTTACAGTTGGCATCTGTTTTGACCCGTTGTCGCAAGTTGCATTGCTTTGGGTTCCATCACCCATGTCATGACAATGTTTCTCATCCTGATTGTCAGGCGCATCTTCCATTGATTTCCCATTCTGCGCTTTCTGGCATCCTAAGACGAAACATGATGCCTCTCTACGTTTTCCCGAATTTGAGGGACAGCTATCGGATCTGTTCCCTGACTTCTTACAGATCCAGCACGACGTCGACTTAGGCGCTCGAGACTTTGTCCAGCAATCGGAAGCTCGATGACCCGGCTTGTTGCACAGAAAACAAAACGGTTTTTTTTGCTTTCGCTGACAGTGTCAACTTTAGCTGTAGCCATCGGTTTCCCTTTTTCGTCTTTTCCTCTAGCGAGATTCACAATTCCCTGGGCTTCCAAATATTGATCAGCCATCGTTGCCAACGTGTCCAGGTTATGACAATCTCGCTCCTTCAGGAAGACAGCCAACTTCTCGTCGCACCACCTGAGGAATTTCTCGGACACCATCTTGTCTCGCAGTGCATCATATGTTTTGGGAGTCTTCGCCAGCTCCTGCCAATGGTCGAAGTATCCACAGAGACGTCCCGCGAACTGTCGACCTGTCTGAGTATTCTCGGGCCTGGCATCCCTAAACTTTGTGCGGTATCCCTCCTCTGTATAACGGAACCGCTGTAGGAGCGTCTGCTTGAGCTTTGCTGTAGTTCGTAGAGTCTTCTGCAGACATCCGTCCTACCATGGTCAAGGCTTGTCCCGTTAGACACAAGCTCAGTGACAGGGCCAACTTGTCGGTTGGCCAGCTTTGGGCTCGTGGCAACCCTCTCAAATCTTTGGATGTACGCATCCAGTTCGTCCCTACTCTCATTGTAGGGCGGAATCATTTTGTGTGAGCTGCGGAAACTCTGACCACCACCAATACTATCGTCCGCAGAACTCGTGCTCGGACGCTGCGCTTCTGCGACACGACGTCGCTCCTCGAGCAGGAGCCTTTCAGCCTCCATGCAAGCTATTTCACGCTCATGCTCCACCTGTGCTGCTAGACGTGCCTCCTCTCGATCTTTCGCTCTATGGTTCCTCATTTCTTTTTCCTCAGCTGCTCACCCATGCCAGCAAAGCCTCTCCACTCAGCCCCATCTCCTTCCCTAGCTCAACTAGCTTTCTCTTGTCGTCCATTCCCGTCTGCCACACACAAACAACATGAGGCTCTCAGATGTAACGCGAGAGCTTAGTCCTGTCTCGCGGACGCCAGATATTGTGATGGCTAAGGACGTTCGTCACTATGTTTGTTTATAGCGGACGAGAAAGGATTAACATGAACAATTTAAGTGAACAAAAGAAGCTTTATATTGTACACTAGAGAAGGAAGCGACAGGAGAAAATAAAACTATATATCTAACCCTATACGCCAAGCATCACGCAACATGCACGAGAATCAGACCGCCTATAATATGCGCAGAGTTCGCGGCTACGCTAACTCAGTGTCCAGCGCGTATAGTTGTCGGTTCGTAAGAAGAAACCCCTGTCACACAGTTTGGGTCCCCGTCGTCCCGACATGATGCGGTCGTCGATGTGCGCGAGGGCAAAGGTGGCACGGCTGGAACGGCTGACGGCACACGGATGCGCTACCGTGTGCAGCGCCGTTGAGTCGGACGTCGCGGCCAACCCAGCAGTCAGTGTCGCAACTCCTGAGGTCCAGGATCAGGCCACAGCTCACGAGGACCACACCCTGTAGGCCTCGCCCACGAACCTGCTCCCGGCCACTGCACCCAGACAGGAGCCGTTCGGCAGGCCCCGTCCTTGGACCTTGTACAGGCCGACGGACTCGACCTCGAACAGACACACCGGAGCTCAACCTGATCGACACGTACGGGTCCCACGTCCGGCTCAGGAACGCTGCCAGGAACTCGTACTCTCGAGCGGCGCACTGCTTCGTCTGCCTTCGTGGCCTCAACCCTCGAGCTCTCTTTTCCGCACGTTCCTTCTTCTTCTCCTCTTCTTTTTCCTTTCTTGTTGTCGCCTTCGTGCCACTTGCCCTCCGCTCGTCCTCTTCAGTTTTGGTTTGACGTTCCGTCGGCGTCTTCAAGTCCTTTTTTCCACAAATCGTACCTAACACACAGTGCTTTTGTGTCCTTTTGTTACACTGGGCATTCCCTGGCCAGTCAGGAGGACGAGGTGTCTGCACACTTATAAGTAAAAAGCTGTCGCACGTCACCCACAACTTGCAGATGGCCAGATGCAATATCGAATATGTAATGGTAGAGATCCTACTTCACACACCAAGGCGCAATCAGCGAAAAAACAGTGTTTTCGTTTTGAATGTCTACAGTAACCCCAGGCACAGGCGCTAGCATTTCAAGACGTTGCTCGGGAGGGCAGTTTAATTAGCCGGTCCTCGGCCCCTTGTCATAGTCGGTGACTTCAATGCCCCACATGGCTTAAGGGGAAACGTGTATGAGACGAGAAAAAGTCGCGACCTCTGGCAGGACACCACCGAACTCGGCCTTACCTTAATCACTGATAAGGCTTTTCCTACGCGGATAGGCAACTCTGCGACCAGAGACATGACGCCAGACCTCGTTTTCATCAAGAATGTCGAAAAGACTACATGGGCCAACAGCGCCATGGATTTTGGCAGCGACCACTACGTTCTGAAAACTTCTATTATAGTGGACCGTAGCAGAGTCTGAGAGTTCGCGGTGATTGACTGGGATATTTTTCGCAGCATTCGTGGTACAAGGGCCAGTGCTCCTGACAATTTCGAGGAATGGTGCGAGGGCATCCGCAGAGATACCACCGCTGCCACCAAGAAGATAAAGACAGATTTAAATGTGGAGAAGATGGACAGTAGGCTTGCCCACCTGCTTGAAGCCAAGTCAGCTCTATCTTCTCGATGGAAGAAGCAGAGGCACAACTGTTGGCTGCGGCAAAGAATATCAAAGTTGAGCAAAGAAATCAAACAACATTGCGACTCACTGTGCAAACAGCAGTGGGACGAGTTGTGCTAGTCCGTCGACGGCCAAATCAGAAATGGCATGTCCTGGCACCTTCTGAGCACCTCCTGGACGTGAACAGCACCAGAACCAACCAGAGACACACTTTAGACCGTTCCCTTCACGAGGCCACCAAAGAACAGGGGATTGACGAACTCGTTACCCGATTAGTTTTCAAGTACCTGCCGGTCGAACGAGAGTACGAAAACGGCGAGTTCCCAGAGTGTATGGCGGTCCTCCTCTACTTGAACTAGATGAAGACTTTTCAGAGGCTGAAATAAATCATGAGAGTGATACAAATGCTCAATCGCAAGTCGGCACCAGGGCCAGACGGGATCACGAACAGAGCCCTGAGAAACCTCGACGACGCATCCATAGAACGTCTAACTGGTTTCATCAATGAAGCATGGAAAACGGGAAGGGTTCTTGAGGAATGGAAGCTAGCTGACACCGTACTGATTCCCAAGCCAAGAAAGTCTCCTAGCGTTGAGAATCTTTGCCCCATTTCTCTCACGTAGTGCGTGGGCAAGGTGGCAGAGCACGCAATTCTCAACAGCCTTAACGACTACCTGGAGGGAAATGATATTTATACGCACAATATGATTGGGTTTCGTACAGACCTTCAACGCAGGATGCAATGCTGCTCATTAAGCACCAAGTCCTTGATGAATACTCTAGAGATACAAAGGTTCTTTTTGGCCTAGACCTGGAAAAACCTTTGAAAACATCAAGCATGAATTCATCTTGGAGACTATGGCGAAACTCGAGCTTGGGCCCAGGCTGTACAACTACATCAAGTCCTTCTTGTCTGGAAGAAAAGCAAGGCTGCGCATCGGGAACTTCTTCTCTGATGACGTACCACTCGGACATCGAGGCACGCCCCAAGGGTCTGTGATTTCTCCGGTGCTGTTCAATCTCTGCATGATCGGACTGTCGGAAAGACTGGCTAGTGTGGACGGCATCAAACATGCCATCTACGCCGACGACAACACAATCTGGTGCGTTGGCGGCAGCGAAGGCCGGTTGCAAGATGCCCTTCAGGAAGCAGTCGCTGAGGTGGAATCGTACTTGCACCAAACGGGACTCAGATGCTCACCTGCAAAGTCGGAGCTCCTGCTCTATAGAAAAGAACGAGGTTGCCGACCTAAGGCATGGAAACCCGTCGAAGAAAGCGATATACACATTTACACGAGTGACGGCGAGGAAATCCGGAGGGTAGACACCATCCGTATTCTCGGCATGTTTATTGAAGCGAAGGGTGGCAACGACACTGCTCTGTGGAAGATTTTCGCCAAGACTGACAACGCTTTTCGACTCGTCAAACGAGTTTCCGGGAGACATAGAGGTCTTAAGGAAGACAATTTGTTAAGGCTCATCAATGTGTTTGTGCTCTGCCACTTTACCTACACCGTTGACATGCACAACTGGCTCAGGTCGGAGTGCGACTAGCCTGACGTGATTATCAGAAATACCGTCAAAAAAGCACTGGGGCTTCCCGTACGCACACACCGAGAACTTGTTCGCGCTCGGTGTGCACAACTCTGCTGCCGAGATAGCGGAAGCAAAGCAACGCTCGCAGCTGGCTCGCTTGTCCACTACGACGGCTGGTCGGTGCATACTTGGCGAGCTAGGTTTTAACCCAATCGAGCTGGAAACAAATAACGTGCGTATATCAAAACATATACAGGAAAACGTCATTGTTGCCCCAATACCCAGCAACACTCACCCTGTAGAAAAAGAGGGACGTCGTCGGGAAAGGGCGACGGCTCTACTGAAGCAACTGGGAAAAGGTGGAGTAAATGCAAGTTTCGTTGACGCTGCAGCATATCAAGACGGCAAAAAGTTTGCAGTGGTGGTCGTGGACCAGACGGGTTCGACTACGAACTTCACCACGGCACGCACAACGAATCCCCAGGTGGCCCAACAAGTGGCCATCGCACTCGCTCTGCTAAATGGTCCGTGCGAAGAGGTGTACAGCGACTCCAAATCCACAGTCAGAGCCTTTCAGAAGGGCCGCATATAAACACAGGCAGCCAGGATCTTGAACAGCTCCACCAGCGATACGATTGTCCCTCACACCATATATTAGTTCCCCGCGCATGTTGGCTCCGTAAACGGCGTTGCACTGAACCCCAACGAGTCGGCCCACACAGCAGCGCGCGCACTCACTGACCGCACTGCTCTCGACCTGGGTGACGGCTCCAGTGCCGATGACGTGGGACATAAAGACACACCTACTACACACAACGAGATTACCAAGTATTACTACATGGCGAGGCGGGCATTCCCAATGCCACATTCAAAACTCAAAAGAGCACAGGCCGTCTCGTTGCGCTTACTCAAACCCATTCGCAACCGTCATTAGCATACCTAAATGCAATTTATCCTCACAAAATCCCCGATGCCGCCGGCGCCGCTTGCGGGCAGACCGCTACGTTAGCACACAAGTTCTGGGTGTTCGGGTCCCTTGGACCGACTTATAGCAAAACCGAGTGGGATACGCTTCTGCACAGCCCAGAACTTCAGAACCAAATCCTGGCCGTCCAGTGTGCGCGCGACAGGGTCGTCAGGCTAGACCTGCCGGTCCCCACGTGGCAGTAGCCGGGTGACGCGTGGCAACCTCAGCGTGTGCACTGGATCATAATAAAGTTGTTCTCACTCACTCACTCATCACGTTAGATGAATATATTGTCACGGGTTATAAATTACAGGGGGTTTATTTAAAAACACGGACAGTGCGACTTGTAGAGACGCTCTCAGAGAAGGCCGCTAAGATTGTCGTCTTCTTCACTCTGCTGCGCTGCGCCTCTCGAGCAAATCCGCGTTCTTCGTTGTCGTCGCTATCTCGCCGCTAAATGCAGCTATGCACGCGGCATTACCCTCCCGCCAGAGTGAGCGTCGTCTTGACGCTCAACAGGTAGAGATGCGGCCATCGAGTGTTTACATCACTGAGAGTGGTAAAGTTTCATGTGGACCACGTGCACTGTCTCAGGCAGATGCTGGCGACATTTGGAACAGGAGGAGGCGTTGGGCACGACTTCGTACGTCACGTCGCTAAGACGGCGCAGAACCTTGTAGGGTCCGAAGTATAGGCGTAGAAGTTTCTCTGAGAGGCCTCGTCGTCGTACAGGAAACCAAACCCAGACTCTATCTCCTGGTTGATAAATGATGAATCGATGGCGAAGGTTGTACCGTTGGGGGTCAAGTTGCTGCTGGTTCATTATTCTGACGCGGGCAAGCTGCCTTGCTTCTTCGGCGCACTCAGTGAAGTCTGCGGCGTCTGTCCCTGAGTCATTGCAATCGTAAGTAGCATGGCGTCCAGCATTGTCGTAACTTCTCTGCCATGAATTAGTGCGAACGGCGTCATTTTTGTTGTTTTCTGGCGCGCCGTATTATACGCGAATGTGATGTACGGCAATATTCGGTCCCAATTCTTGTGTTCTACGTCGACGTACATGCAAAGCATGTCAGCGATTGTCTTGTGAAGTCTTTCTATAAGCCCATTTGTTTGTGGGTGGTAAGCAGTCGTCTTCCTATGCGCTGTGCCACTGAGCGTAAGCACAGTGCGCAAAAGCTCGGCTGTAAACGCGGTACCTTTGTCTGTTAAGACGACAGCTGGAGCACCCTGTCTCAGAACAATGTTCTCAATGAAGAACTGGGCCGCTTCAGCTGCAGTGCCACTCGCGATTGCCTTGGTCTCCGCGTATCGGGTGAGGTAGTCCGTCGCCACTATAACCCATTTGTTGCCGCTGTCCGATGTTGGGAATGGGCCCAGCAGATCCATTCCGATTTGAGAAAACGGGGTTTCTGGCACGGGCACAGGATGTAATAGACCAGCGGGTTTGACAGGTGGTACCTTGCGCCGCTGACAGTCAATGCATGTTCGGACGTAATGTTTAACCTCTGCCGCGGTTCTTGGCCAGTAATATTTTTCTTTTATGCGTGTCGGTGTTCTTGTGAAACCGAGGTGGCCCGCAGTGGCTTCGTCATGGCAGGCTTGTAAAATTTCCCTGTGGAGAGCTCCAGGAACTACCAGCAGATAGCTTCTACCTGTTGATGAAAAGTTCTTTTTGTGAAGAATTCCGTCCCGTAAACAGAATGACGATAAGTTCTTCGAAAACACTCTTGGTGCATAGGCGGCTCGTCCGTTCAAGAATTCTATAAGCGAGTTGAGCTCCCGATCATCTTGTTGTTGCCAAGAAATGATAGCTGCATCAACAACTCCTAAAAAACCTGAGAAATCATCATCCTCTATAGCCGGTGATTCAATCGGTGACCTTGACAAACAGTGGGCGTCTAAGTGTTGCCTTCCGGACTTGTAAACTACGGCCATGTCGTACACTTGGAGCCGTAAGCTCCATCGTGCTAAACGTCCAGATGGGTCTTTTATGTTGGATCAACCAACAAAGAGAGTGATAGTCGCTTACGACTTGGAAAGCGCGGCCATATAAGTACGGGCGGAACTTCGCAACTGCCCAAACGACGGCCAGACACTCCTTCTCCGTTGTTGAGTAGTTGGACTCGGCACGTGTCAGCGTTCTGCTAGCGTAGGCAACCACTCTCTCCACACCATCTTGGCATTGGACAAGGACAGCACCTAGGCCCACATTGCTGGCGTCTGTATGGATGGCTGTTGGTGCATTTTCGTCGAAGTGAGCGAGGACAGGTGGAGTTTGTAGACGCTGTCGCAGCTCGTTGAATGAAGCTTCTTGCTCTTCACCCCATACAAATGCGATGTCTTCCCTTGTAAGGCGGGTGAGTGTAGAGGCGATGTGTGCGAAGCCTGCTATAAATCACCGGTAGTAGGCGCAGAGACCCAGAAAACGCCTGACCGCTTTCTTATCAACAGGCCTTGCGAAATTTGCGACGGCTGCTGTTTTATCTGGGTCAGACTTCACACCTTCGCGACTGATCACGTGTCCCAGAAACTGGAGTTCTTCGAAGCCAAAGTGGCATTTTTCCGGTTTAAGTGTGAGTCCAGCGGACCGTATGGCTTGAAGGACTGCAGTAGCCGCTTTAGATGCTCTTCAAACGTGGCCAAAAAAACGATCACGTCGTCGAGGTACACAAGGCATGTTTTTCATTTCAGGACGAAACAGAATGGTATCCATTATTCTCTGAAACGTGGCTGGGGCAGAGCATAGACCGAAAGGGAAGACTTTGAATTCATAAACCCCGTCTGGCGTCACGAAGGCGGTCTTTTCTCGGCCACGTTCATCTACTTCTATTTGCCAGTATCCACTTTTAAGGTCCATTGACGAGAAGTAGCGCGCATGCCGTAGCCTGTCCAAAGAGTCATCGATCCGTGGTAATGGATAAACATCTTTTTTCGTAACATGATTCAGCTTACGATAATCGATGGAGAAACGCAAGCTGCCGTCTTTCTTTTTCACGAGTACCACTGGCGATGCCCAAGGACTCTTTGATGGTTGGATAACGTCATCCTCTAGCATCTTCTTGACTTGCTGCTGGATTACCTCACGTTCTTTCTGAGCGACGCGATATGGGTTCTGTCGGATCGGTCTTGCCGTGTCTTCCGTAATTATGCGATGCTTAGTCAGAGGCGTTCGACCTACTCGTGATGTCGATGAGAAGCAGTCCTTAAACTGGTCAAGCAGCTCCATAAGACGGCATCTTTCAGTCGGTGTTAGACTCGGACCGATGTCAACTGGTGGTGTATGTGGAGGTGATTGAGCTGTGGCTTCCCCTTGCATTAGAAGACAGTCGTGAGAGTAGTCGAGCTCTTCGAGGTACGCCACAGCCGTGCCTTTACTGATGTGCCGGCGCTCATTCGTGAAGTTGGTCAGAAGCACGTCTGCGCGCCCATCCACTAAGCTGACGATACCGCGAGCGATGGCGATGCCTTGGCGAAAAAGAAGGTCAGTGATGCGTTCGGCTATGGCGTCTTCATTACAGTGCACGGCGCAACACACGGAAACAAGACTACATGACAGTGGTGGCACGCAGACGTCGTCGTCGACCACACGTAACACCCTGGGTTCTTGGTCTGGATCAGTGGTCACAGACTTGTCAGCGGCGAATGTGATCACACCGTCGCGTATGTTGACCACAGCACCGTACTCTCTTAAGAAGTCCATTCCCAGTATCATAGGTTTGCAGCACTCCGGTAGGATCAGAAATGTGGCTACAAAAGCCACATTCTCAATAGTGAGTCTTGCTGTACATTTTCCCGTGGGAGTCATTATCTGGCCTCCAGCAGTTCGTATATAAGGGCCCGTCCATTCCATCCTGACTTTCTTGAGTTCATCTGCCAATCGTTCACTCATTATGGAGAAGTCTGCACCCGTATCGACTAAGGCCGTCACTTCAACGCCATCAATCGTCACAGCGAGGTCGGCAGTCACAGTTTTCTCGGCGAAGTCTTCATCGTCGTCTCTCACGTGTTTCGGCAGCAGTGGGGGATTTTCGGCAGTTCGACGGCTTGCAACCTTCCCCCCAGAGGTCGCTGCTTTCAGTTTCCCCGCCGTGGGCAGGGAGACCGACCTCTGACGGCGTCCGCAAAACTACGGCGGCTTGGTGAACCAAAGCGAGCCGGTGATGGTGACCGCGTCCGGAAGGTAGAAGAGCCTTCCCGCCTGCCAGCCTGGTCGTCGTTGATGGGGGCACGGCTTTCGTCGAACTGTCGGCGCGTAGCTGTAGGTGCACTACCGCGGTATTCAGCTCGGCGATGTGGGCAAAAACGGTAAATGTGCCCTGGCTCTCCACAGTTGTAGCACAGTGGTCGACGATCCGCAGTGCGCCATATGTCGGTCTTCCGCATATAGGGTCGCCTGACAGAATCCTGCTGAGCCCAGGCTGCCACAGGATACGGTTCGAGGTACTGCGGCGCTGGCATGGGCGTGGGTCGACGAACAGCGTCTGCATAGCTGTATCCGTTCGGCTAGTATGATATTTCTGCAGCCAATGGACGACGCACAGCGTCTGCATAGGTACACGAGTTTGGACGGTACGGTGGAGCGGAATATTGCTGAGGAGAGGCAAACGCTTGTCGAAGTTCATGGCGAACGACTTCAGCGACGGAGGCTACCGTGGACTCCTGCTGCGGGGGCGCCTGTGACTGCAATGTGTACTTTGCGTTCTCCTTCGCGATCTCCTCACGCACGATCTGTCTAATCAGGTGGCGTAGAGAAAACTCGTCGTTTTCGGTAAGTGCGTTGGCGCCTGCAGCTGCGCCGGTGGCCGGGCGATCAGACTGTCGGTACCGTTGCTGTAGCGCACGCTGTATTGCGGTGGCCTCCCTGGTGAACTCGTCCACTGTTGTCGGCGGATTGCGCACAAGACCAACAAATAGCTGCTCTTTGACGCCTCTCATGAGATGGCTTAGCTTTCGAGCCTCGGGCATGTTGGGGTCCGCACGGTGGCACAAGCGCACCATATCCTCAGCAAACATGGCGACGCTTTCGTGCAGCTGTTGGGTGCGTCCTTCAAGAAGGCGTTGTGCGTTTTCGCGTCGGTCCGCGTTACCGAAGGTGTCAAGAAACCGACGACAAAACTCCTCCCATGTCGTCAATGTTGCCTCCCGGTTTATAAACCACGTCTTCGCGCCGTCTTCAAGGGTGAAGTATACGTGGAAGAGCTTTCCATCGAGACTCCAGTAGTTCGATTTAGCTACCCGTTCGAACTGCTCAAGCCAGTCTTGCGCATCTTCGTTCGGCCGGCCATGAAATGGTTCAGGAATGCGCATATTCTGGACCGTCACCTGTGCAGGACTCCTTGCCATTTCTTGAGTAGGGTTGGTTGTCGGAAGTGTTGCTCCCTTTAAAAGGCCAAATTCTGGTTCAAGACCTTGAAGGCGACGGCTTGAGCGGTGCACAGGCGTCTCCACGCGTGGCTGTCTCGTAGGGCTGGACTCGGGGCTTCTCACAGGGGTGCTGATCATGAGGTGGTAGAACCCAGCACCTCCACCAGTGTCGCGGGTTATAAATTACAGGGGGTTTATTTAAAAACACGGACAGTGCGACTTGTAGAGACGCTCTCAGAGAAGGCCGCTAAGATTGTCGTCTTCTTCACTCTGCTGCGCTGCGCCTCTCGAGCAAATCCGCGTTCTTCGTTGTCGTCGCTATCTCGCCGCTAAATGCAGCTATGCACGCGGCAATATGACGAAGGTAAACAACACATTCAGACATGATAATCATAACACGGAAGTCATGTACGGCGTCATTTACCTCCACCTCGTGACGTTGTGCTGATATTAAGGTGGCATATCAACATTGCTCATTTGTGCTTCGCTTATCATCTATTCCCCCTCTACGTGGGATCTGCCACTCTTTTTTCTAGTAAGAATGAACTCCAAGACAAATTTGATCGGAGATTAAGTGACTGATACTTGCCTCTTTGAGGTATTTCATCAGAAGCAACTATTTTTTATTTATGATTACCTTGCGCGGCTTTCCTTCTCAATTCAAGAGTGCGCGCATGCCGCTCCACTAGTACGGCCATGGAGGTGACTAACACTACTACTACTACTACTACTACTACTACTACTTACTACTACTACTACTACTACTACATCACGGACGCCTGACCCACGGCATAAGACGCTTCGCCCAGAAAAATTCTGTTGGTCGTCCTCCGTTGAGTGAGCTGCTTGTTTCTCTGCCTTGAACCACTCGTCATGGGCCTTTGCACGTTAGGCCTAACCTTCGAAGTACCGCACTCCAAGACTGTCAGTGGGTAGCAGCCGTGTAAGAGTGACATATGTCCAGGAAAATTCTGTTACAAGATGCTGCAGGTCCGCAGAGCGTCTCTCAGTGTCTACCGAAATTAGCAGCTGCTTTCCGGTAACATCACGTTACTACCTTCAGATCCGCGTTACTGGTGCCACAGCCGCGAAAGTGACACTACCTCTTCAACCTTCGTAGCTGGGCGCTTTTCAGGATAAGGCATCTGTGCCACTTGGGTTTCCACGACAGCTCATTTCACGTGCTACAAGCTTTCCTCCAGCCAATCCCTTACGTGAACGGGAGCGTTCTATTCTGTCTACTTGCTTCCTGTGTCTCCTTTTTTTGCGCTATACTTAAATTTTATTTTATATTTAGGCATATGCACATCATCGGGACCTCTCGCTCCATCCCCGCATTTCACTGTTTGACACGTGTGCTGTGCCTTTTTTCTCATGAAAGGCCAAAACAATTGAGTGCATCTTGAATGGGTGAACGTGAGACATGCAGAGTTTAGAGACGCGAGCTTTATGGCGCTGAATGTTGGTAAACCACGGCCGCAATACGTCGTGAGAACTTTCCGGAACATCAAAGCGTAGGCTACAAAGCCAAATCACGCGCATTTTTACTACGCTTTTGCGTGTTGTTAAGTAGCACGAAAAACGTATTAAGTTGCTGAAAATTCCAAAAAGACATATTCATCATCATCAGCCTGACTACGTCCACTGCAGGACAAAGGCCTCTCCCATGTTCCGCCAGTTAACCCGGTTCTGTGCTTGCTGCTGCCAGTTTATGCCCGCACACTTCTTAATCTCGTCTCCCCACCTAACCTTCTGTCTCCCCTTAACCCGCTTCCCTTCTCTGGGAATACAGTTAGTTACCCTTAATGACCAGCGGTTATCCTGTCTACGCGCTACATGCCCGGCCCATGTCCATTTCCTCTTCTTTATTTCAACTATGATATCCTTAACCCCTGTTTGTCCCCTAATCTACTCTGCTCTCTTCATGTCTCTTAAGGTTACACCCACCATTTTTCTTTCCACTGCTCGCTGCGTCGTCCTCAATTTAAGCTGAACCCTCTTTGTAAGTATCCAGGTTTCTGCTCCGTAGCTAAGTACCGGCAAGATACAACTGTTATATACCTTCCTCTTGAGGGATAGTGGCAATCTACTTGTCATAATTTGAGAGTGCTTGCCGAATGTACTCCACCCCATTCTTATTCTTCTAGTTACTTCAATCTCGTGGTTAGGCTCTGCGGTTATCACCTGCCCTAAGTAGACATAGTCTTTTACAACTTCAAGTGCACTATTACCTATCTCGAAGCGCTGCTCTTTTCCGAGGTTGTTGTACATTACTTTCGTTTTCTGCAGATTAATTTGAAGACCCACCTTTCTGCTCTCCTTGTCTAACTCCGTAATCATGAGTTGCAATTCGTCGCCTGAGTTACTCAGCAATGCAATGTCGTCGGCGAAGCGCAGTTAACTAAGGTATTCTCCATTAACTCTTATCCCTAACTGTTCCCATTCTAGGTTTCTGAAAACCTCCTGTAAGCACGCGGTAAATAGCATTGGGGAGATTGTGTCCCCCGGCCTTACACCCTTCTTGATTGGTATTCTGTTGCTTTCTTTATGAAGCACTATGGTAGCAGTGGATCCCCTGTAGATTTCTTCCAGAATGTTTATATATACTTCATCAACGCCCTGATTCCGCAGTGTCTGCATGACGGCTGATATTTCTACAGAATCAAACGCCTTCTCGTAATCTATGAAGGCTATGTATAGTGGTTGGTCATACTCTGAGCATTTCTCTATTATCTGATTGATAGTATGAATGTGGTCAATTATTGAGTAGCCTGTTCGAAATCCAACTTGTTCCTTTGGTTGATTGAATTCTAATGTTTTCTTTACTCTGTTAGCAATTACCTTTGTAAATAGGTTGTATACTACAGAGAGCAAGCTGATCGGCCTGTAATTCTTCAAGTCCTTGTCATCTCCTTTCTTATGTATTAAGATGATGTTAGCGTTCTAACATCATCAGGTAGCACAAACAAATGGCAGCATATCCGCGGGGTTAATGATGGAGAGTGAGGCGAAGCATCCGTCTGTCCATTTGGTCTTGCTTCCGTCCGTCCATGCGTCCGTCTGTGTGACCGTCCGTTCGTTTATCCACCCATTCGTACGTGCGTCTGTTCGTGCGTCCACACGTCCATCCGTACGTCCGTCTCTGCGTTCTTACATGCATCCGCCCTTGCGTCCATCCCTGCGTCCATCCGTCCGTGCAGCCATCCGTGCGTCTGCCCATGCATCTGTCTGTGTGTCCGTTCCTCCATCTATTCAACACTCAAAGTACCACCATCTCGCATCTTTCCAATTTATATTCCGCATCTAGAAGCACCGCCATCCAGCGGACATTCCAAGGACTAAACGAGAGGTGGCACACGCATGCTTTCTTTCGGCTTGCGCTTGTTGTCTACTTCCCACCTTTAACCACCTCGAGTCATGGTATATACTAGTTCACTGTATTCATGACACTGTGGCCCAAAGCTTGCTAAACCTTTTTAAAACCAAGGAGGTTACGCCCAGCGAGTGTAACATAGCAACCCTTTCTTGTCAGACAGTGCTCAATGTATATGCCAATGGCTGCTAATTGGGAATGAGAGACAGGAGAATTTGGCGTTTAGTTAACGCCCACGCTGCAAATGTTTTATTGTTCAACAACGCACAGGAGAAATCTCCCACCGGCACCACCTTGCAGGTCAAAACGTAAGACTGGTTACGCACTACGACTACGACGCAGAACGAACAGGTGTCGCCTTCAGGAGCTTCGCCCCTAAAATGAAAACAAAAGATGTGATTGCGAAGCTCAAGGTCACTGGCATGGTCTACGGAAAGCCTATTCTGTGAGGTATTTAGGTTTCTTCCTGTTTCTTATTTTCTCGTTTTCTGGTGTCATTTCGAATTTTTTCTGTCGGAGTAATTAAAGAGCACTTTGCACAGTGGCAGACAGTTGGCGTCGAAGCTTTTGAGCGAATATGAGGGCGTGTTGATTAGGTGATATCTATTCATCGAACTGATGGAAACGAAGACAGCGGTGCGTGATGAAACATGTCGTTCCCCGCATGTGCAGTCACCGAGAAAAATTACGTGTGTTAGTGATACCATCAGTGCAAAAGGGTCTCGATGGCCACCTTGAAAGTGAAATCGGGCGACCTTTCAGTCTTCAGCAATACTCGCTGCTTTATAGTAAAATTGCTATTGGAAACTCTACGCAACAGTAGACAGCTGTTTTCATGAACTGCGTTCCATACGTAGTCAAAATTTTTGTTGTGTACTATTGCTCATACAATGAGGCTAAATAATATTTGTGTACTCGAACGTCATACCGTTTAGTGTCTCCGGCGGGAATGAATAGTGACGCTTTGTTATAACATCGGTTTTTGATAATGAGAGCACCGATGCAAAGCTCTACTTGGGCAAAAGACGCGTTCCTGTTTATTATGCAGCTGAGTGCGAAAAAATGGCAGCACATTCACGGAGTGAATGATGGAGAGTGAGGCGAAGCATTCGTCCATCCATTCGTTCTTGCTTCCGTCTATCCATGCGTCCGTCTGTGTGACCGTCCATGCGTCCATCCGCCTGTCCGTACGTGCGTCTGTTCGTGCGTCCGTCCCTGCGTTCCTCCATGCATCCGTCCCTTCATCCGTTCATGCGTCCATCCGCACATCTGTCTGTGTGTCAGTTCATCCATCTATTCAACACTCCAAGTACCACCATCTCGCATATTTTCATCGTATATTCCCCATATAGAAGCACCACCATATAGCGGACATTCCAAGGACCAACGAGATGTGGCACACGCACACTTTCTTACGGCTTGTGCTTTGGGTCTACTTCCCACCTTTAACCCCCTCGAGTTCATGGTATATACTAGTTCACTGTATTCATGGCACTGCGGCCCTACGCTCACTAAACCTTCCTAGAACCAAGGAGGTTACGCCCAGCGAGTATAACGTGGCAACCTTTTCCTGTCAGATAGGGCTCAATGTACATGCCTATGGCTGCTAATGGGAAATGAGAGACAGGAGAATTCAGCTTTTACTTTCTTACGGCTTGCGCTACGCATCAACTTCCTACCTTTAACCACCTCGAGTTCATGGTACATACTAATTCATTGTATTGATGGCACTGTGGCTCAACGCTCGCTAAACCTTACTAAAACTAAGGATGTTACAACCAGCGAGTATAACTTTCAGTTTCTCGATGCAGTAGACATGTATACCATCTCTGCCTTCATTTATGTTCTGTACTGTACTTGTGATCATAACCCCACTCTATCCCCCCCTATGTAATGCCCATTCGGGCCTTTAGGGTATTTAAATAAATAAATAAATAAATAAATAAATAACGTAGCAACCCTTTCTTGTCAGAGAGTGCTCAATGTACATTCCAACGGCTACTAATGGGGATCGCAGTGTGCGCGTTATCTAAAAGCCGAATGCTCCTGTCTCTCGTTACCCCTTAGCAGCGATTGGCATGTACATTGGTCACTACCTTTTATTGTTCAACAACGCACAGAAGAAATCTCTCACTGACACCACCTTGGAGGTCAAAATGTTATACCTGTTACACACTACAACAGCTACGAGAGACGAACGGATGCCACTATAAGGAGCTTCACCCTTAAAAATAGAGTTCTTCACTGAATAAGAAGGTGTCTGACCCGCTTGTATTTACGATTGTGAGAGGCCCGCTCCGTTATTTTGCTTAAGGGCTTCAGGGCTTTATAGTCGCTCTTGATTTGTCGTTGCCAAAATATCTGTGACCCGTGGATGATTTCGTGTTCAGAAAAAAAATAACGTGAGCGTCTTCTGAGGAAGCTCCTGTGTCTCCAAAAGAAGCAGAATGACGGTACCGACCCTGTATTCGCCAAAATTTAGGATATAGTTTTTAGCCATTTGCGCGGCACTTCTTTTGCTCCCATTTTTGCTAATCTAAGCTCTTTATTTTCAAAACTAAACCGTACAGCTTCCATAAACCTGCTTCCTGGGTTCCTTCAATTACGAAAAACTTCTTTCCTTCCAAAAACAAGTGTAAGCATTACTCTATGGCACCCGTTAGCACCCTCGCTTGAACCGGTGGCAGAATACGGTTCCAATAGAGTTGCTAGAAGGGTTCAGCAACCATGCAATCCATATGTCTTTCTTTTACTGTTGTATCTCTAAATATCTAAAGGCTTGCATTATCTTTCAAATAAAGATATGACAAGCTGTTTTTGACACACTTTACCAAGATAGCATTATAAACCTTGAATGATTGTGCGAAAAGAAAGCATACAAGCACCTGTAGTGCCCCTAGAGGCTCTCCCATGTGGAACATTCATCTTGTGAGAATTTGCGTGGCCAATACACTACCCATCTGTTACCGAAGCGGCCATCAGCAAGGCCTCTGTATTCTACCATAATTGCTTCGCATTTCGAATCTCTGCACAAACCAGTCTTTGATTATAATACCATCTTTCATGATGACACTGTGCGCCAAAGACAAATGCAGGCTTTTAACTGTCACTTGTCATTCCTAGAGGTAAAAATCAGAGCGCCAGCTTACAACAAACCAATATTTATTGCACCTGAAGAGAAAATGCACTCATTGAATTGACACTGAATTCTTGAAGTCTTCTGTTGTTGCATTTGCTACCTATGGTCCAAAGTTTTGGGGCTCTCAACGATTTAAAGTTAAACATTTTTATGGCAGAATGGCATGGCATAATGTTATGATAGCGTCAAAGAGCTCGGTGAGGGCTAACCGTGTGTGGCTCCCCAACCTAAGGTAGACCATAGTATGTTACAGTGATAATGTACAACATTCACATCAGGGCTTGCTTCACTACAACCTCTGTCCTGTCTCCTCATTGGGCTCAATGGTTGGTCGCTGGCATTATTACCGAACAATACTCTTATCAAGGGCTCACCTAACCCTTTTCTCAATTATCACCACCTAAGAGAGGGCGCAAAAATGCGACCAACGAGTTCCTTTCGAAGAAAACAGACTCATTTCCCAAGTATCATGTTATACATTGCGAGAGCTCAGACAAGAAAGCACGAAATATTTCTCCATTTCTAGTGCCAAAGAGTCTCGCTGAGACCAACGGAAGTCGCTACAAGGCCATCAATATGGCCAGTGAGGAACTTCTAGTCGAAGTGAAGTACAAGTTGCAATTCCAAAATCTGGCAAAGCTTGTAGCATTTGGCAACATGCCCATCACTGTCACAGTCCATCGCCCAAAGAACGCGGTAAGAGGTGTCTCCGAAGATGAGCTAATTGATCTCACAGACACGACCTTTTGGAGGGCTGGAAAGAAGAGAACGTCATACAGGTCCAGCGCATTAAAATCCGGAGAGACGACAAAGAAATACCCACTAAACACATCATTCTTACTTTCGCTACATGCAACTTACCTGAGAAAAGAGTAACCAGCTACCTTAAACTTCCTTTCAGGCCCTACATCCCGAATCCACGGCACTGCTTCAAGTGCCAAAGATTTGGGCAATCTTTGCAAAGTTTCCGTGGGCAGCTTAATTGTGCGTGGTGTGGTACAACAGGGCACCCGTCTGACGACTACTGCAAGGCCAATTTCCACTGCGCAAATTGCGATGGGGAACATCCGGCGTATTCCAGAGCTTGCGCCGCATGTAACAAAGAAAAAGAAATCATTACTATGCAAGTCACACATAACAAAACAAGGTGTCGTCTCTCCCCATACTCTCTGCGGAAATCTTTTGCCGAAGTGGTGGAAAAGGAGGTAGCACCACAGCGACCACAGGCAGTCACCCAGGCCACACGCAGTCGCACAGGCCACACGCAGTGTGCCTGGGCGACTGCTGCCAGCCCACAAGGCAGGAACAGCCAAGGTAGGCCTGCCTTCAGTTCACATGGCCACACAGACCACTGCTGCAAGCTCTGACAGCTGCCAGGGCATCCCTGCAGCTACAGAGGTACCGTCGAACTCTGGCCTGATGGGGTCGAAGGCATCGTTCTCTGGGACGAAGCCTACACAAAGAAAACACCACTCGGTGGAGCGGCTGTCCAGCACCTCAACGGCGGCGATGGACACGTCTCCCCCACCGGCACAGGTACTACCTAGGGAGCAGCGCGAGCCTCTCGACCACCCCAAAAAGACAGAGCCCCAGTCGCAAAGCCTGACAAAGGCCCTGCAAAAAATACAGTTTGCTTTCTGGTGACAGACAGCACACAATCATCTCTATTCAATCACCGTGCATGTGTCACCTACTATTGTAAATTTCTGAACGCTTTGTTTGTATATATTTGCTTAGTTTTACTTTGTTCACCCCATCATGGCATTTATTGTACAATAGAACGGTAGAGGTTTTATCCATAATTTAGGTGACATCAAGGACCTCTATAAATCACTCTCACCAGGGGCATTTTGTCTCCAAGAGACCAACTTGGGTGAAAAAATTTCTCAAAACGTTATACCATGCTCCGAAAGGACTAAACATGCTAACAGACTGTTGGGCGGAGTCGCCATCTTTATACAAGGTGGCATCCCAAGCCGAGCAATGACGCTTAAGACATCTCTGGAGGCTATCGCGATCACCATTTTAGCACATAAAACCATCCCCAGCTGTTCCTTGTATATAACACCTCATAAACCTTTAACCATTCATGACTTCGAGAGCCTAACAAGACAACTGCCAGAGCCATTTGTTTTAGTCAGTGATTTTAACGCTCATTGTACTCTCTGGGGCAGCCCAAAAACTGATCAGAGAGGGCGAGTTATTGAAGATTTTATTCTTTTGACCAACATATGTATTTTAAACGCTGAGGCGCCAACATATTTCTTGCTTATCTCCCACAATTTTAGTTGCCTTGATTTAGCGTTTTGCTCGCCGTCCCTTCCTAGTGATTTCGTCGATTTAGTGATTTGGTGATTTTGTCAATATGGTGATTTAGAATGAACGTCGTCTGCTACCTAGCTGTAGCAGACGACGTTTATTCGATTGGAACAAAGTTGTCCTGCAGCACCGCGGTGGCAAAAAGTGTGGCCGGCCGCCTTCACCCCGTAGGCGAAGCCGAGAGTTCAGAAACTGAAAAAGTGTATATACACGTTGGTTTCACTCGGGAGCATGGCGATTGGAACAGCCGGAGATAACCCCGCCACTCGCTTGCTATCTCGGGGAATCATCGTGCTTTCAGCATTGCCAGCAAGATGGCGCAATGAACGCGCTTCGCCACGTCGCGCGGTGACGCGTGCTCTAATATTTCACGCCTACGATTGCGCTTAATTTGTCCCGCTTCTGTTGTAGTTATCAGGCGCATAAAGGTTACTGCAATTATTGCAGTCTTCGTTTGCGAAAAGCGCAAGCTTTTCAGACACAGCGAAGTAACAACTGAGGCGCTTATTCACGTGCATCTGCACGTGTGAGTTGGTTTCGTACGTCATTTGCGCGTGAGAAACGTGGGGTACGTTTCAATCTGCTTTTCATTCTGCGCGGGACCTTCCAATTCGTTGCTATCGCGTTCATTGCTTCAACTTTGCGGCAAAGCTGTGATTTTTCGGAGTTTTCCTAAATATAGATGCGTATACATATACGATGCATGACGGCAGTGCAGCGAGCAAGGAAGACGTCACGGCGGCCAACGTGGTCGTGTCGCTGTCTCGGCATTTTATTATCAAAGGCGATTTTGCCGAAGCGGAGCGGCGGCGGCTGCCACGTCCAAACCACCAGGCGCGTTAGGTCGTTCTAATCGTCTCGCAGCTCGAGCTAGCTTCAGCTGTGCGAGAGGCGCAGTGTGGTGATCAAAAAATGATGATGATCATGCTCTTCAGGGCTCCCCCACACCCTCTGCATTGCGCGATTTGAAGTGTATATAACAAAGAAAGAGAAAGAGACTATATACATGAACAACAATCTGCAAGGTGTCCATTTGGGAAGTCTAGGTTGTCAACATGTAGTGACCATCAGGAACTAGTGGGTCTCTGGTGGGCGACACTGGTAGTTGCGCAGTGGACGAAGAAGTAAGCGTTCGGTCGCTGTGTTTGTGCACAAGTGGGTGACAGGATGACCAGCTGGGGCCAGCTAGGAGCGCACAGGGTGTCTCGAGTGAGCATTGCAGATAGAGGTGCGTTCAGGGTGGGCGGGTGTACAAAAGCCGATTTGGCCTCTGCGCACGAAGCAATTAGAAGCGGCGTAGTGACGTCTTGCAGACCACCCATCAACAAGCAATGGCTTCGATGGTGCTTTCGTGGGCGTGCACAGTGCTTGCGCCGATGTCGGTACACGGGTGTCGTGACTTGAGCGGTAATTGAATATGAGTGGACTTGACCACTTACGTTGGCAGGGGGTAAGTAGCAATGTACACGTCGGGTAGAGGTGAATGACGTATGTGGCTTGTAAAAGGGTGTGCCTATATTCCAGTTACCCACCAGCTGGCCCACGGTTTCCGTCAAGAACTCAGAAGGAAGCATGTCATGTGATCCATCAGATGTAGACCCTGGAGGAGGCTCAGTGGGCGTACCTTGACTTGGGGAAGCACCTTCAGTAGTCGGCGCACGTGGGTTCGTGCGCAGGTTGGTATGGAAGATGGGTGCCTGTATGTCTGGCGTGAGATGTGCGGTCTGCTGTGACGTAGGCGCACCAGGCACGTCGTCCTCGGGAGCGTTGGTCATAGTCGCAGCGTCTCGAAAGTTTGGCCGTGGTTGATGGCTGGTGGCTTTAACTTCGGCTGCGGGAGACGGTGAGGGCGCTGCTGGTTGCTGCTGGCAGGACGCGCAGAGCATTGAGGCTGGTAGAGAACCCCCTTCGGACAATGGGGATGGTAAATGTTCCGCGACCGGGACGTGAATAGTGGGCGGAAGGATGTTTGAGCCAGACTCCGAGGTGTGCGGTCTGGTAGCCGTCGTGGAGTCGGTGGGGCCACGGTGTCGCGTGCCGTCGATGTCACGGAGGTCGTGCAGGTGGCACGCACGTGCGACGGATCTGCGCACGGGAGCTCTGAGGGAATGTACCTCTTGGAGGGGAGGTCAGTCGCAGTGGGGGCGTCTTCTACCTCGTGGTCGTGGTCAGGTGCAGGGGTAGAGTAGTTGAAGCGGGGGTAACGCGGTAGCGGTCAATGGAGGGCTGTGTACCGGTTCGTACCTTGCTCTGTGACGCCTGGGTAACCTGCCAGGTGTGGGTAAACGGAAGCTGGCGATACGTGTGGCCGTAGCGGGCGAGCACCGCAGTGCAGAGGGAATCATAGGACAGAGGGCTGGTGCTTGAAGCGGCAGCGAGATGGCGCAGCTCTACCGGAAGGGCGTCGAGAATAATGGCGTGCATCAGTGGCTGGTCTGTGATGCCATTCACCGTAAGAACGGTGCCGAGCTGCATAAACCATACCTTGGGGTAGGTCGACTGGAATGGCGGCACTGGCGGGCCGAGTCGCGGAAACATGGCAGCCGATGGCGTGTCGAAGGGCGCGTTCTCGGGGTCACCAATGTAGCGAGCGACAAAGACGTCACGGCGGCCAACGTGGTCGTGTCGTTGTCTCGCCACTTCATTATCAAAAGCGATTTCGCTGAAGCCGAGCGGCGTCGGCGGCTGCCACGTCCAAACCGCCGGGCGCGTGAGCTTGCTCCAATCCTCGCGCAGCTCGAGCTAGCATCAGCTGCGCGAGAGGCGTGGCGTGGTGATCAAGAAATGATGATGATGATCTTGTACTACTGCAGCTTTGGCAATGGTAAAAAGCATATATTTGCTATCGCAATAAAAGAATGCACTAAATGGTTGACGTAAGATCTAGGGACTGGATATCGCTATTGCGTTCAACTTCTGAAGACAAACCTTAAAGGTCCCCTGTGACGAAGCAGGGAAAAGCGAGAGCAGACGACGGAGTGGCCGATCGCTGGAAGGCGAGAAAAACGAAGGAGCTCGGGCTGCAGAGAAGATTAAGAAGGGCGCGCGCAGGCGAGACAGTTTTTTTTTTGGAACGCCGGCAGAACGGGCGGCAGGTTGTTGGAGAACCCGCATCTACGCGCGAGGTTCGCATACACAGGGCGCCTGTCTTCGGGACAGCGAGCGCCTCACGGTCCTCGCCTGGCAAGACCTGGGACGCGGCCTGCTGCTCTCGGAGAACCCGCACCTACGCGCGAGGTTCCAGATTGTCCACCGCCGTCGAGACGAGCGTCGCAAGGTCCTGGCCTGGCGCGGACGAGCCCTATCTGGCTACCGGCTACCGAGCGACGGTTCGTTCACTCGGCCCTTAACCCCTGCTGCTGCTACGTCGTTTCCACACCGGACATCTACCCGACGACGATTACGTCATCACAGGGACTCTGCCAGCCCCACAGCCTCCTGGTCCCCAGCACCGCCACGTGAGACAATTGACTAGCAGTGTACACTGCCGCTTTATGTATTTCGTGTGTGTATGCTGTCAAATACAATTGTAGTGTGGTTTGTTAACGTCAGATACCGTCTCCTCCATCCGCAACGCGTCACACGCTCTGCGGCGCGACGAACCTCACCACTAACTTCACATCTGGCGTCCGCGAGACAGGACTGCTCTTATCCTATAAAAGAGCAGCGCGTCGCTTATGCGGGTCTGACGGTTGACGATGGAGACGGACAAGCTCACAGCAATTGGAAAGGAACTGGGGTTGAGCGGTCCAGGGCTAAAGCAGTGGATCGATGAAGAGCGCGTACGTGAACGAGAAGCGCGGGAAGTACGTTTAGCCGAACGCAATGCAGCAAAAGAAGCTGATGCCGAGGCACTGGCGAGGCTACAGGCAGAAAAGGAGGTTCTCGAACTAAGGTTGAAGCTCCGAGAGTTAGATGCGACAACGGGTAGCGTGACTACAGGTCAATCAGTAGAGGGTCCGCACATGGGTTCTCCTCAAAGCTACGAAAGTCCGCACAAACTCATACCGCCCTTCAACGAAGTTCGCGACGAGCTGGACGCGTACATCCAGCGCTTTGAACGCGTCGCCAGGAGCCAGGATTGGCCGCAAGACAAGTGGGCCCTTTCACTGAGCCTTTGTTTGACCGGTGAAGCGCTAAGTGTTGTTGGCAGAATGGCACCTGACCATGCCATGGATTACGCAACGTTAAAGAAAACGTTGTTGCAGCGCTTCCGGTTTACAGAGGAGGGCTACCGCACTAAGTTTCGGTCGGCGAAGCCTGAGGACTGCGAAACGGGTCGACAGTTCGCTGGGCGATTACTAGGTTATTTCGACCATTGGCAAGAGATGGCCAAGACCGAGACGTGGACAGAACACGTGGCCACACTTGAAGCCTTTCTTCAACGAGTTAGCGAATCCGGGTTGACGATTCGACCAACGAAAAGTGAGATTGGTCAGCGGTCAGTAAAGTTCCTCGGTCATCACGTCGAAAATGGCATCATCAAACCACAGATCGAAACCCTTGATAAAATACGGGCAGCCAAGCGCCCACAGACGAAAAAAGAAGTACGCTCTTTCCTTGGACTTACGGGCTATTACAGAGATTTCGTCCACAAGTACTCCGAGATAGCAGGACCATTAACTGAACTGACTAAAAAGAGAGCCCCTAACAAAGTAATTTGGGGAGTGCAGGAACAGAAAGCCTTCGATGCACTCAAGACCATGTTGTCTACACAACCTGTCTTGAGAGCACCCGATTTCGCTCAGCCTTTTGTACTTCGCACCGACGCCTCATCAACAAGCGCAGGTGCCATACTTATGCAGCGGCATGGTGCTATGCTACACCCAGTGTCGTACGCTAGCCGACGACTGCAACCACGAGAAACTGCCTATTCGACAATCGAGCGCGAAGCCCTGGCACTCACGTGGGCCATCCAGAAATTTCATATTTACTTGTTCGGGCGAACGTTCATACTACAAAGCGACCACAAGCCTCTCGTTTACATCAACTCCGCCAAACACATCAACAGCCGTGTTCTACGTTGGAGCCTCATACTCATGGAGTACGACTTCAGCGTTGAATATATAAAAGGCAGTGAGAATGTAGGAGCAGACTATATGAGCCGGTTGCCAAGCGCATGAACATCATCGCTACACGGCTTGAGGATTTCGCAGTGTCGGGTATAATTCATGAATTTTTTTTTTTTTTTTCCGGTGCACATTACTTACCGTGGCGGACCAACTTTCATCTCGTCTTGCGAGTACCTTTGAGAGTGTCGGGTGTGCGGGGCCCTGAACACTGGTGACAACTTTCGTGTCTATTATGTGTGCCGAGTGTGCGGGGCTCGGTAGTGTAGTGCAGTGCTCCGAGTGCGCGTGTACTACGGTGTCCCAAGGGATCCAGTGGCAGCTGCAAGTTCTTCACAGGGAAGAACCTTCTTAAGTGGGGGGTAATTGTGACGAAGCAGGGAAAAGCGAGAGCAGACGACGGAGTGGCCGATCGCTGGAAGGCGAGAAAAACGAAGGAGCTCGGGCTGCAGAGAAGATTAAGAAGGGCGCGCGCAGGCGAGACAGTTTTTTTTTTGGAACGCCGGCAGAACGGGCGGCAGGTTGTTGGAGAACCCGCATCTACGCGCGAGGTTCGCATACACAGGGCGCCTGTCTTCGGGACAGCGAGCGCCTCACGGTCCTCGCCTGGCAAGACCTGGGACGCGGCCTGCTGCTCTCGGAGAACCCGCACCTACGCGCGAGGTTCCAGATTGTCCACCGCCGTCGAGACGAGCGTCGCAAGGTCCTGGCCTGGCGCGGACGAGCCCTATCTGGCTACCGGCTACCGAGCGACGGTTCGTTCACTCGGCCCTTAACCCCTGCTGCTGCTACGTCGTTTCCACACCGGACATCTACCCGACGACGATTACGTCATCACAGGGACTCTGCCAGCCCCACAGCCTCCTGGTCCCCAGCACCGCCACGTGAGACAATTGACTAGCAGTGTACGCTGCCGCTTTATGTATTTCGTGTGTGTATGCTGTCAAATACAATTGTAGTGTGGTTTGTTAACGTCAGATACCGTCTCCTCCATCCGCAACGCGTCACACGCTCTGCGGCGCGACGAACCTCACCACTAACTTCACATCCTCCAATAGGCTCCTGCTGTAACATGGCCACAGAACAATGCATCATGGCGAGCCATTATTGCCTCCTCGGTCTGCCTGTGGTGACGGTAGAGGACCTCTGTTTTCCTACACTTTCGAAGATACAAGGCCTCCTAGCCACAAGGCGCTGATTCGTGCCGCCGTGACAGGTGACAAAAAAAAGTGTCCTTATCATTTATTTATTTTTCATCAACCTCTCTCTGTCTCTCTTGCGACATCAGTTGCGCTTCACAGTTAAATAGACGCAGACGCCTTCCTGTGTGCTTTAACAAATAAAAAAGTATATGGTATACGTTTCCGAGATCTTCAACTTGCCACGTATACAACTCTCTTTAAAAGGGCTTTGTACTCTCCTGGTGAGTTTGAGTCAGTGCACTCGAAGAGACTAAGTTGCCGTCTTAGAACAGTGGAAACACTCCTGCTATAAACATCACACTACCAACTTTGAGAAAGTCACATGACCCTGCCGGTAACACTCCTACATCACACTGAGTCCATTCACACTGAGGTGTCAAGCTACTCAATAGCGAATTTGAGTTCCTCAGTGCACCCATGCGCTATGTTCGTGCGAGTTATGATGAAGATAGTGAAATATTTATTTTAAGCCCCGCCACTTATCCTCACTTCGTTCCCAGTAACTGTAAAGAAATATTAGAATGTTAGCAATCCTTTCTTAGAAGTCATCAAGCAATACACATTTTCTAGCAGAAACAGACAGAAAGCGCGTAAGGAAGGTCTGTGATTCCCAGGTGAACAAATGACGTATTACTCAGATGCATGCATCAGGGAGTACAACAGAAGGAGGTTTAAAGAAATTGCTGGTGTGAAAGCTTCCGCAATGATTCGCCAGCAGTAGTGAAGCGAGCTTTTGCACTCCAAAGATTTGAAAAACACGTTATTTTCCAGTCGTTCCCAGTTAGAAATCAAGTGGCTATGCTTCGTTGCTCTAAAAGCTATGTTGAATATAAAAAAAGGTGAATGTTTTCGAGGAAATGTTCCGCAAAGACTAGTATTGGTGACTTATTCTCCTACTAATTCGCCAGGAATTCGAGGCTTACTAAATAAAAATAGTAACACAAGACGCACTTTGAGCACTACCTGACCCTAAAAGGTTGTCACGTTACACTCGTTAAGCGCGCGATAAAAACGCTCCATCTGAATCACCGAACATGAACAGCTCATCATGCCCATCGTAAAATGGCTGCCGCAGCCGCCATCTTACGGTTGGCACGGCTTCACTTATGGGCGAGAATTTCCACTCCAGCACTTTTGAACGTCCTTGGTATAACCAACTAAAATGTGTTTGCAAGACAGGCATATATAGACATAATCTGCTATTGCATTGATCACCGAGTCTTCGCGCTGAAACCTGGGTTTTTGTCTTTCTTTACAGCGACGCTGCGTCTGGTCATGGCTTTGTCAGCTCCTGTGAACATATTACTACCCTATCTCATTTCTGAGTACAGCGCTGATAGTGGAACAGCTTACGCAGTTGTTATGGCGTTGTACGCTATTGGAGGTAAGTCAGCCATCAATGGCCACCATCAGTTTTCGAGCATTTCTCTTCTGACATTATCACAATTTTTCTCCACAGGAGGTAGACCAGAATCTTTTTAAAACATAAAAAAATTTCCCCTGCTCTGGATCGAATCGATTCTCCTCAATTGGGTTTGTGCGCACCTAAACATTCACTTTCACCTTTGCAGTAATAGATGTGTGATGTGACAAGAGGCGAGGTAAAAAACAAAAATTTTCTATAACATCAGAAATAACGCGATACACCACACTAAGTGCCCTCCCCGTGAACACTCAATGTGTTTTAAATGTGACGCTAGTCGTCGCACAGCTAATCAACTTAGAACGCTTCTATTTGTATGTACATACTTAGCTGCCTACGTCTGGATGGTGCTCGTCTTTTTAACTAGTGATGTACCAAGATAGGCACAGTAGAGTTCTGTGCACTACAAACAATATACACTGGTCAGAACGTTAGTAACACTGACTGTTGCACTCGCCATGATACGCTTCCCTTTAGTCAAGTGTCGCACATAGTTGTATATAACCGATCATATTATGCGCGCATACGGCACAAATAATTCGACGTCTCAATCAACAAAGTGACTGCGAAAATACGCGCTTAAAAGTTTAGTCAGATCGCACGCGTTGTGATACTCAATATTACAATCCCTCAGCGCGTGTAACAGCTGCGGAGCAACGTTATTTGATACTGAAGCGCTGACTAGCCCCTGCTCCGGCAATTCATGTTTATTAACTTTGTATCATCAATTAATGTCAAAACATATACAGACACAGAAAATTCAGTATGCTTCCTTCAACCACCAGTTATTTGCGCCTCACCGACGTAGAAACGTTCACTGCCACTCCATATTGCAACGCCATCACATCTCGTCTCGTCCTCCTATCGCCCACGCCCGTCGATCATTGCAGTATTTCAAAAATAATGGAATAATATGTTGCGTTTAACGTCCCAAAAACACCAAATGATTATGAAGACGCCGTAGTGGAGAGCTCCAGAAATTTCGACCACCTGCGGTTCTTTAACGCGCACCCAAACCTGAGCACACGGGCCTACAACATTTCCGCCTCCATCGAAAATTCAGCCGCCGCAGCCGGGATTCCATCTCGTGACCTGCGGGTCATCAGCCGAGTACCTTGACCGCTAGACTAGGGCGGCAGGGCAGTATTTCGAAAGTAAAAGCCTAATCCTATGTCACTGTGTGTTCTACCCCCAAAAGACATGCTTTGGCCGCAAATAACACATACAAAGTAAAGAAACACTTAACGACAAGCACAAGTGGCACTTCCAACTAAAGTTGATCGGGTGCAAAATCCAGACTTAAGTCTGGATTTGCGCCTAATATGTACCAACAAGCCCAACATAACGTACTGTTAGGAAATGTTAACTTTTTGAAGAACAGGAGCCCCATTTTTCGAACAGTGTAGGCATGAACTCTGATACCTTTATTATTATCGTAGAATTGTTTCTAAATTGCATCACCACCAACTACCAAGGACAATTTTAATGCAACACTGTGACGTGCATAGGCTCGTCCTTGGCCCACTTCTTTTACATAGTTTTATCTGTTATTGACAAATGCACTTCTGCAACCTTTGCGTCTGTACATGTGCACAGAGTGAATCATCGAGTTGAAGATTACCTTGTGCTTGTTGTAGAAACTGGGCAAATGTTTTTTTTGGGGCGAAGCTCCTTACAGCGTGGCTTGTGCGTTCCTCGTAGTACGTAACCACCAGTGGCACATATCCAAAATAGGTATAACATTTGACCTCCAAGGTGGTGCCGCTGAGAGAGTTCTTCTGTGCGTTGTTGAACAATAAAAAATAGTGCTCAATATACATGCCAATGGCTACTAATGAGGAATGAGAGACAGGAGCATTCGGCTTTTAGTCAACGCGCACGCTGCGATCCTTATTAGCAGCCATTAGCATGTACATTGAGCACTATCGGACAAGAAAGGGTTGCTACATTATACTCGCTGGGTGTAACCTCCTTGGTTTTAGAAAGGTTTAGCGAGCATTGGGCCGCAGTGCCATGAATACAGTGAACTAGTATATACCATGAACTCAAAGTGGTTGAAGGTGGGAAGTAGACCCGAAGCGCAAGCCGTAAGAAAGTGTGCGTGTGTCACCTCTCGTTTAGTCCTTGGAATGTCCACTGAATGGCGGTGCTTTTATATGGGGACTATATGATGAAAAGATGCGATATGGTGGGACTTGGAGTGTTGAATAGATGGACGAACGGACACACAGACAGATGCATGGATGTACGCATGAACGGACGCAGGGGCGGATGCATGAACGAATGCAGGGACGGGCGCACGAACAGACGCATGGACGGTCACACAGACGGACGCATGGACGGACGAATGCTTCGCCCCACTTTCCATCATTCACTCCGTGGATATGCTGCCATTTTTAATGAAAAAAGTTGAGCGTGCTCTCAACACATTCAATGAGCACTCCAGGAGGCTCAAAATTACGTTTGAATTGCCTAAAGACAACTGAATTCAGTACTTAGATGTGCACCTTTCATTTTCTGATAATGCATCTACATGCTGGCCCTATCAGCGCCGGAGTGCTGAGAATGTGCTTCATTTGATAGGGGGTATCAAATAAAATAAAAAGAGCCCCTTAGTCACGTGAGCACAAGCAAGAGATCAGCCAAGACAACAATTATAAAAGAATAAAAGGTGCCGCATTCCTAACATCATTATCATACCTATTTGCGAAACCCTCCTGCAGAAAGTAAAAGACAATAAAAATGGACCAGTAAAAACAGAGTGATCAAAGACTTTTGCATGTTATGCCGCACGTAATAAGGTATCTTAATATTTAGAAAAGAGCCACCAGATATGATACCAATTGCTTGTTTTCCACTCCTTGCAAGCTTTTGACAGTGTGTGTGTGTGTGTGTGTGTGCGTGTGCGTGTGCGTGTGTGTGTGTGTGTGTTGTTGTTGTTGTTGTTGTTGTTGTTGTTGTTGTTGTTGTTGTTGTTGTTGTTGTTGTTCCACAGACATGTTCCTCGTTCGGGAGCACGTCTCACGAGATCGAGCCCTGTTCCGACGAATTGTCTCCCCCCCTCCCAGCGCCGCCTTCCGTGCAGAAGAATTATGCAGTTCCGGGGATAACGTCGCTTCCTCCGCCGAACCACTTTGCAGTTCCGGGTAGGGCTGCGTCTCCTCAGCCGAGCCACTGTGCCGTTCCGGGGAACTGGTCTCGCAGAAGAGTCCCAAAACGCTATTTAAGGCCGTGCCGACCCCATGTTAGAGGGATTTTGCCCCAGCCGACGTTGTCGTGCTGGCCGGCTCTGTACAAACGACAACCTGCTACAGTAAACGCTACTTTTGTTGCTGTTTTCAAAACGGATTGCCTCCCTGTTTCGCCTTCGGGCTAAGGCTTCAGCGAAGTCCGCTCGACGGCTCGCCGCTCTTCGCCACCGCTACCATCGCGACAGAGAAAAATTCATAACAGTGGTGGCAGCGGTGGGATGACATATCCTACTTTTGGCAAGTCTGATCGGATCTCTGAGCACGAGGACGACCACCGTGATAGCGTTTGGCTACGCTGTAAAACGCTACCCTACGTTTGGCACGCCGGATCGGACCCCTGGAAGCTCGAGCACGACCGACCTGATATTAGTATTTGAATACGCTGGTATACGCTACCCTGTTCTCATCGTTCGGCAAGCTGGACAAGCAACCCCGGATCTCAACATTGGCAAGTTGGACCGGATCACTGAAGGCCTGATACTGTTGGACGGCAGCCACGAGTTGGACCATCGTCGGCTACTTTGGTTGGGTGAGTGCCCAATGTTTCCTATTCATTTCGCCAGACCTCTCTAGCACAGGCAGATGTTAGGAGAGTGTTTTGATTTGTTTTGTTTTGGTGGTTATAATTTAATATTCACCTACTTTAAACCACGAGATTAGTTTTGGAGTACGGTGAATATCAGTAGTGGAGCATCACGAGGGACGAGATCGCGAGGGAGCAATACCTTGTGGAGGACCTCCTCAAAATTTGTGGAGCCATGGGGATTTCCGCCGGGTCCGCTAAAACAAATGAAGCGATTCTCGAGGTGTTGCGGGCAGAAAATGTGACTGCCGATGAGGCTGACGAGTTTTGGGAGCTCATTTGTGAGCAAAAGCAGAAGGCCGAGAAAAGCCGTGAAGACCTCGAAGCTCAAAGGCACGAACAATGGAAGGCCGAGGAGTGTCGAAAAAGGAGAAAACATTCTCTCAGAATGAAAGAGCTTGATCTTAAAATTCAAGCGCTTAAATGGGAGCGAGCGAAACACCAGCTCCACAACTTTCAGACAGGCGAGAACATCGCGCATTTTCTTGAGAATTTTGAAGTTGTTTGCAGTAATGTTGATGTTAGCCGCGACCTTTGGGTGGAGAAGCTCGCCACGTTGTTGCCGCGTAAAATCGCGCATGTTTTGAGTTGTTTATCCTACCAGGAAGCCGGAGATTTTAGCCAGGCTAGATACAATTTGATAAGATATTTTTTTCTTTCATATCCTGCTGAAAGTCGGAGCGATAGAGACAGCGCCGAAGCTCACCGTAAAGCGCCAGAAGTAGACGCTTGCCGAAAACAGCGGGAGGATGAGGCGCGCCGTAAAGCGATGGAGGCTGAGGTCCATCGCGTAGCGCTTGATGATGACGCTCGCCGGAAAGCGTTAGATCATAAGGACAGAAGGAAAGCGCAAGAGGCTGAGGTCCATTGCTATGCGCAAGCCGCTGAAGTGCGTCAGAGAAAGCGCGCGGGCACTGAGGAAAGTCGAAAGGTATCTGACGTTAAGGCCGGTCACAAGGTGCAAAACGCCGAAGTGCGTCGGATAGAGCCAGGCGCTGAGGTGTATCGCGAGGAGTTAGGGGTCGAGGCCCATCGCGTAGCTAAGGACGCCGAGGTGCACCATAAAGCGCCAGAGACGGAGCCGCTTCGCAGCACACGTGATCATGATGAATCGTGTCAAATAGAGCAGGAGGCAGACTACGAAGGCCTGGGAACATGGGTTATCCTGGAAAGGGAGAGAGAACCCTCACAAACTAAAGAGGACACCTTCAGGCGAGGTGGTTAGCCTTAAAGGCATCGGGAATCCTGTTCTGTCGCAAGCAGAGAACAGCTAGCAACGGGCCCGAGGAAAAGCTAGCTAACCAGTCTGGAGCTTTGACTCCACAAAGTGAAGGCAGTGTACTTGCGAGTATGAATACCAGTGCTCTAAGCATGGCGATCAGTTTCATTAGGCAGAATCGCCGGCGAAAACATAAGGCAAAGTCGAATAACGCCAAGCCTGCCAAAGCAGCTAAACGCCATGGCTCTCTAGAGGCCATACTCAATATCAGGGCTGGGGTCGGGACAAAGCTCAGTAAGAAACAGTTGAAATTGAGGTCGCTGCTGAGATCTAGATTAAACGCGAAGCGCGTCACGGAGAAAGGAACTTCAAGAAAAAGCCGACGCCGAAATGTTCGCTTGGTCTCATCCTTTTCACTGCCACGTAGATGCCAGCATGGGGGGAAACGTTGCAAGCGCTTGAGCTGTAGTACAAGCGGTTGTTCCCCACCGTGGCGAATGGGTTACTGGTTGAACGGGCGGGCTAAACGATGCAGTGCAGATGCCCTCTTGTTCGAGTTAAGCAGTTGTACGTCAAAAGTTGCTGCTACCGAGTTCGGCAAACAGCTTTGTTCGTTGTGCCTTTTTCTAAACCGGATCCCTCGAAAGCTATGGTGTGCGCGACTCCCTAGAGTTCGTCTGAGAGGGCCCTCGTCTTGACATTACCAAGAATGTATATTCTTTTCGTGGTTAGTTTTGAGAATAACCTTTTCTAGTTGTGTTGCTCGCCGATGAGGAAGCGATGCGTTTGAATTTTTGTAAGTTTTACTTTCCTTTTCATCGAAAAAACTGACATTGCTATATTTGTTTCATTATTTTGTTTTCATAATATTTCAAAAGGTAACAGTCAGTGTGTTTTATTTTAACAGAGAAGCCTGAGTAAAAAGCTTCTGTTTCAAGTACCTTCGGGGTTTTGCATTACGTTCAGGGTTGCACGTAAATGTAGGTCAACTTTTCACTTTGTTTTGTATAACGCACGCAAGTTTGATTTTCAGTCTTATTTTCTTAGTTTTTTCAAGCGTGCTTACTCGTGTCGTGATGATCGTTGGTGGCGCGCATTGAATGATTGCTTGTAGGATGACAAACTTTGTTATGTTTAACAGTCTGACGCTTGCAAGTGACGCCAATGTGCGTGATTCAGAATTGCTTGGTACTCTAAATTGTAGTTTCGGGGCCAAATTGAGTTAAACTAAGCAGCTTCGATCGTCCATAATCTGCCTAAATCATGACTGAGAATCACTCAAAAAAAATTCTGTTTGGTTCAACAGTGTCATGCACTGACACTTGGCTAAAGGTGTGTCCACATTATGTATTGCTCCTCAGATGCATTGCTCGTGATGCTATTTTTTAGCTCAGCTAAACCTCGAGGAAATATTTTCGTTTCTGCTGGTCTGGCGATTTGATCAGCATTTGGAGGGTGCTTGCTTTGGCCAGAGTGGTTCGGCTTTGTGTTCGACTCCGTCGTTCCAGTGAACCTCTGCAGGCCTATGGAAGTCTCAACGAGCGGAGAAAGCGGAACGGGTACCGACGGTCAAACAGCATCCCTCCTTCCGAGCCGCGCTGACGGCTCAAAACTCCGGATGCATTGTCTGGCGGCGGGGGTGCTGTTGTGCCACAGACATGTTCCTCGTTCGGAAGCACGTCTCACGAGGTCGAGCCCTGTTCCGACGAATTGTCTCCCCCCCCTTACAGCGCCGCCTTCCGTGCAGAAGAACCATGCAGTTCCGGGGATAACGTCGCTTCCTCCGCCGAACCACTTTGCAGTTCCGGGTATGGCTGCGTCTCCTAAGCCGAGCCACTGTGCCGTTCCGGGGAACTGGTCTCGCAGAAGAGTCCCAAACGCTATTTAAGGCCGTGCCAACCCCATGTTAGAGGGATTTTGCCCCAGCCGACGTTGTCGTGCTGGCCGGCTCTGTACAAACGACAACCTGCTACAGTAAACGCTACTTTTGTTGCTGTTTTCAAAACGGATTGCCTCCCTGTTTCGCCTTCGGGCTAAGGCTTCAGCGAAGTCCGCTCGACGGCTCGCCGCTCTTCGCCACCGCTACCATCGCGACAGAAAAAAATTCCTAACAGTGTGTGTGTGTGTGTGTGTGTGTGTGTGTGTGTGTGTGTGTGTGTGTGTGTGTGTGTGTGGTGTGCGTGTGCGTGTGGCGTGTGCGTGTGCGTGTGCGTGTGTGTGTGCGTGTGCGTGTGCGTGTGTGTGTGTGTGTGTGTGTGTGTGTGTTGATGATTGATATGCGGGGTTTAACGTCCCAAAACCATCATATAATTGTGAGAGACGGCCGTAGTGGAGGGCTCCGGAAATTTCGACCACCTGGGGTTTTTTAACGTGCACCCAAATCTGAACACATGGGCCTACAACATATCCGCCTCCATCGGAAATGCTGCCACCGCAGCCGGGATCCGAACACGCGACCTGCGGGTCAGCAGCCGAGTACCTTAGCCACTAGTCCACCGCGGCGGGGCATTAGATACCGTCGACATGTGCAGAGATATACATATAATATATAGGGCAATGCTTCAATAACCGAGTAATACAGCATGCTTGCAATGTTCAGAATGGCTATGGTAGCCGCATGGCTGTACACTGCAAAGAATGAAAGTTCGGTCCTCTGTTTCAGAAAACACTTAAAAAACTGACGACTAAGAATGAAAGAGAACTAATACTTAATTTTTTAAAGGAAGGCACCGAATCAACGCACAATTACACCATCACTTCTCCTTTCCAAGGGAGAATATTGTTTTTTTAGGTCACCTATATCACGCTGCGCAGGAGTACTATTTTTACACTCCATATGATAGCATTCGCAGCACCTTTAGTAAATTTAGCTGACAGTCAGTGCTCTATCCTGCCTTTTTCTCTCTTCCTACTATTTTAGCGCTGTTCTTTCAAAACAACCTCTTTTGCTAAGCTTATTCGTCATCGACTAACTGAGTATTCTTTTTCCATCAGGTCCAGGTGTGGTCATGGCATATATCTTAGCAGCCACGCTGCAAGAAGAAGGCGTCAGGTGGCCTTTCTTGTTTTTTCCACCGTTCCAACTACCAGCGGCCACTGTACGAGCCATAAACTTTGAGCCAGAAATCGCAGCGTGCCACTACGTGATGCGCCATAACGATTCCAAATATAATCACAACTACTTCTGTTGGGCTGGGCGAAAGTTAAGCGCTACAATAAAAATTTGTTGCGATGGTACGTATCTTCTCGTTTACATATTTACTCGTTGTACTTAAAAAGAAAACTTTATCTAGAGAATTGCGTAGTTGAACTCGCAACTCAATATTATAATGCATTGAATATTTTCATGTTTCTTCGCCCATTTTGCAATATGTACAACCTATTTTAGGTAAAGATTGTTCTATTTGCCTTTTAGCACGGTGTTTATTTTTTACACCTTTTTTATATTACATTATAAGGTTGAGTGATATTTGGCCAGCGACATATTCGCAAGCCCTCAACACGCCGAACACATAACGCAGTGAAAATGGAGCATTACTCTTGTAACAATCGACAGGTCTTTTTTTTTGCTGCAAGGTGTTCGGACAATATAAAAAAGCAGCCCCATTTTATAGCAGGAAGGGCCATGTCAAGACGCAATTGGTTGTTTTTAATGCCGGAGAGTAAGCATGCATAGCCCTGAATTGCTATAAACATCACTTATGCTACTGGTGCCAGAGCTAAAATGTGAAACATTACGCATCCGTGCCCCAGGAAGGGCGGCGATACCGTGTTGCCCTAAAAACGTGATTGTGGGGCCTAGGATTGAAGTGCCTAGCTATTACCCGGCTGGTGGTGCGTTTGCTCTTGAATCTGCGCCAGCTATCTAGATTCATGCGCAGTAGGGGCAGGGGAGTCTGTCTTGCAGCCACAGTTCTAAAGTATGAGTGGTGAACTCAGTAGAGAAACGAAGGCCCCGCCACACAACGGATGCTAGCCAGACGATTCCTTAGAAGCGACAGCGTCCCGGGAACTCTGTTCATGTATTTCTAGTGGAACCAGCGAAGTGACCAATGTAATTCATTATCTGATGGCAGAAACGGTGTCCGCTGCCTCCCTACCGTAACATCTGGCAATATGAGGAGGTATGAAAACGATCATCGAAAGCCCGAGAGTTGCAACTTTGGAGGAACTGTGAATTCCTAATGAAGTAAATGATTTTCTAGCGCTCTACATAGGCTCCTCAGCATGGTAATGTCCAACATTCTTTATTGTGAGGTATAAAAATCAAATTATCAGCCCGGGCCATAAACATATAGCATGCAAAGCCAATCAGAAAAGAGAAAGGAACAGGGCTGAACCAAGTGAAATTTTAAGAGGGACGGAAGTGCTCAAAAAGTGTACTCCACCCCCAGCCGAACCAGGCGAAAAAAACAGATCTTGTTTTGGTTTAAAATGTTCTTGTTGCTAACACCTTTCACCGAACTAAACTGCAGTGATGAATTCTTGCGATGCGCAAATTATTGGGGCTGTCTTGAAGTTCTTACGTTTCTTGTTTTTGTATGAGTGGGAGTAGCCTGACGATTTAAGCTTCTATTCCGAAATGAGTGCTCAGTGAAACTAAAATACCTTTATTACTGCCCTTTCCTCCGCCCCATTAGCATCAATACGGTTTGCATATTTCCTTCAATACTTTTTACTAGTAGAAGACATCAAGAAGTACGTGGAGTTGGAGGTGTTCTGCAGTTCTTGTTTCATTTTTTTTCATACTGTGAGCGCGACAAGCGAAGGACTCTTCATTCTTTTTACATGTCATCATCACCTGTACATCTTCGTCATCGGTAAATATCATCATCAGTGTGATTTAGCTCGATCCTGGCTAAATAAACCGGTTCCTCATAAGTGGTGGACGGTGCTTCTGCTTCCCCCAAGTCCTCTAGCCCGTTCTCGCTGGAGCTCCGCTCCGGTCATCATGGGTAACCACCTGCCATGGCCGCCGAAGAAAATCCTGGCCCATCCCACATCACCATCCTACTGCAGCTATCGCCATCCGCTCTACCGAACAACACCCGCCAGCTTGATCCACCTGTGTTTTCCGGTCTCCGAGGTGATGACGTAGAAAACTGGATCAAAAACTACGACCTTGTCAGCAACTTGAACAGGTGGGACCATCCACAGAAGTTTCGCAGCGTCCCTCTTTTAGTTGTCCAATGTCGCTAAAACTTTGTTCTAGAATCACCACCCTGATCTTCCCGACTAGGACACTTTCGGGCAGCAACTTTGTCAAACTTTCAGCACCCCTGAAATTCGCGCGGAGGCAGCAAAAAAGAAGCTCACTGTACGCACGCAGCTGCCGAGGAGAATCTTACACTTGGTATATTGAGCATGTTTTTGCCCTCTGCAAGCGCATTAACTCCACGATGTCTCAGAACGACCAAATTCTCCACATTAATAAAGGAATCAACATGGTCACCTTTAATGCCCTCGACATGCAAAATCCTGCTACCACCCAGGACGTGATAACCATCTGCCAGCGGCTTGACGGCCTTCAGTCTCTTCGCTTCTGCTACGATGCCTCCGACATTCTTCTGCCTGCACCCCTCAACTTACCTGGGCTTATTTGCGACATCAGCTCTTGAAGAGCTTCATGGGTGCTGCTCTCTCTGCACTGCGGAAGTTACTCTCCCTTCTGAAAAAAAAATGGCTTCGAAACCTGATTAGGCAAGACGTCATGTCCGCATCGCGCCCGACTTGTCCCAATGGTCTCTGCGTGCGCCAGACGCCAACGTAGACTGAAGTTTACTGTTTCTGTACCTACACCAGGCAACCGTACGCCTGTGGCTTCGTTATCACAGCCAGTGCGTGCACCGCCTCAGTAGGCCCCTCCGCGCCCTTCTCTGCCCATCTGTTACTAATGTGGCTATCGAGGACATAGCACCCGGTTTTTTCGAAGGCGCCAACAAGACGAGCAACGCGGCTACGCTCCCGAAGAACACCGAAGCCTGCCATCCGACTATGAACTACCTACGGCAACCTTCTCGCTCGTCCTATCACCGTTCACCGTCTCCTACCTACCATGGTGACATGTCTGAAAATGCCCGTACTTCGCGCCGCAGGTCGCCTTTGCCAGGTCGGCGTCCAGTGTTGCCTCTGCGGCCCGCCTCCCATTTCACGAACGCCCACGGGGATAACTCCACGATGCAGTTTTAGGGGGGAAAACTGCATCCACGTGACAGCTAACGATTCCTCCGGAGCGGCCATCGAACTTCATAGTAGTGTTTGTAGAAAGTGTATGCATTGAGGCTCTCGTAGACACTAACTCTGCCGTTTCGATTATTCGTCCTGATTTTTGTTCCCGCCTTCGAAAAGTGACCACGCCTTATTGCGGCCCACCTCCCCATGCGGAGACCAACGCTCTCATTCGTCGACTTGCGCAGTTTACCATTCATGTCTGCATCGAACTCATTTGCCATCACGTTGTTTACGCGATATTCGTGAGCGCACCCACGATCTCATTCTGGGGTGGGATTTCTTCTGCGTCCGCTTCCATATCTTGTCGTCAGCGCCTCCCGCATCTAAATGCCACCGACTCTTCGCCACTTGAACACGAGGGACGAATCCGCCTTGTCACCACGTCAGATTATGTACTTCAGCAATATATCGAAAAAATTATAAGCGTTAATTGCACCGACATTGTGAATGGTGGAGTACGTATTTCCTTACAGTCATACCCTACGTAGGGGCATTGTGATCACATCAGGACCTATTCGCTTCTTCGATGAGTCTGCCTACCTTACTGCCTTAAATCAAACCCCCCAATCTGTAGTGCTCCCCTGTGGCTCAACAGTATCTTGCGCGGTCAACATTCAGCCTGTTGCGATCATCACTCTTCCGAACAACCACAACAATGTCGCAGTCAACAATACCACCACTCAATGCCTCTTCCACACCTGGGTTGGCATCCATAAGCACTGACTTAGCACCAGCTTCAACTGAAGATTTGCTCGCCCTGTTGCCTAGACACTGTTCTCCACTTGACATGAGTTTGCCCGTCCTCAGCATAGATACCACCGCTACTCACAGCATCCAGACTGACGGCTCTCGTATTGTACATCGGCGTCCATATAGTTCGTCTCAGGCAGAACGCAAGATCGGGGAAGAAAACGTCTCAGACATTCTAATATGCAACATCATGCGTCCTTCCTTGAATCCCTGGTCATCTCCAGTTGTTCTGGTTCAAAAGAAAGATGGGACAGTTTGTTTCAGCGTCAATCACCATGCGCTAAACAAAGTAACGCGCAAAAATGTTTATCGTCTGCCTCACATCGATGACGCACTGGATTCACTACAAGGCACCGAGTATATTTCCTAGCCTTGACATTAGGCCAGGCTTCTAGCAGATACCAATGTCATTGTCTGACAAAAAGAAGACCTCATTTTCAACGCCAGATGGGCTGTATGACTTTACTGTGATGCCTTTTGTACTCTTTAATGCACCCGCCACCTTCGAACGCATGATAGGCGGCGTATGGCGTGGTTTGAAATGAAAAACATGCCTTTCTATCTCGACGACATGGTAGTTTTTATTCAGCGTTCTCGCAGAATCTGCAACGTCTTGAGAAGGCCTCGCATGTCTTGCGAAAGCCAGTCTACAGCTTAATACCAACAAATACACCTTTGCTAGCAAGACAATCAAGGTTTTCGGCCACTTAGTCAGCAAAGAAGGAATTCAGCTGGACTCTGACAACTTTGCCGCCATCCTCGACGTTTCCCGTCCAATACGTCAAAACGACCTTCGCAGCTTTTTTGGGATAGCTTCTTACTTCCGGTGCTTCATACACGGCTTCGCGGAAGTTGCGTCTCCCCTCCATCAACTCCACGCAAGTAACGTCACCTTCGTTTGGTCCGGAGACTGCGAAAGCGCTTTCACGGCATTGAAGCAAGCCCTCACGCCGGATCCGGTACTGTGCCACTTCGATACAAGCGCACCCACCATCTTTAACACTGACGCTAGTAGTCATTGTCTAGGTGCAGTACTCATGCATCGCCACAACTCACGCGAACGCGTCGTTGTTTACGAAAGTCGTGTTCTTACTGCTGCAGAAAAGAAATACACCCTTACCGAGCAGGAGTGCCATGGTGTTGTTTGGGCAGTGCAAAGATTTCGACCATATCTTCAAAGCCGTTACTTTACCGTAGTTACAGATCATAACGACCTATGCTAGCTTTCATCGCTGAAAAACTTATCGGGTCGCCCCGGTCGCTGGGTGCTTCGCTTGCAGGAGTATGATTCTGATGTCACCTACAGATCTGTCACCTACAGATGAAGATGCTGATGCTCAATCGCGCTGTCCTTTGCCCAGTGGAGGCCTTTCACCATCCCTACTCCAAAACGGCACTGCCTCTCCAATCGCAGCGCTAAGCTCATCACCCGGCACCCAATTTGTCGTTGTTTCCCAACAACGTGTCGACCCATACTGCCGCACTATTGTTGACCGCAGGACCAGTTCTACTACTCCTAAAAACACGTGACTCCGTCGACAACATAAACAATTTAAGCTTGTCGGTGGCGCTCCATACCACTACATTTACCACATCGACGGAAACAAGTGGGTATTTGTCGTCCCGCGTTCAATTCAACGTGAATTTCTTGAAGCTTTTCATGATGATTCAACCAACGGCCATCTAGGCTATCACAAGACTTACGAAAAAATACGAAGCCATTGTTTTCGGCCTGGCCTCTTTTCAGCCGCCGCTAAGTACGTTCCTCCCTGTGTTGATTGCCAACGACGAAAATGAACTTCAACTGCACCGGCTGGCCTAATGCAACCTCTTCCTTGACCCACCTTGCCTTTTGAAGTCGGCGAAAATCGACATGTGCGACCCCGTTTCTATGACAACAAATGGGAATCTCCGGATTGTCACGGCTGCCGACCACCTTACCCGCTACGCAGAAACAGCTTCTATACAATCTGGGGACTGCCACTGAGGTCACCAGTTTCTTCTTTCGTCACATCTTTTTGTGCCATGAAGCCCCACGCGTTCTCCTATGTGATAGTGGCAAAGTATTTCTCTTTTCTATTGTCGACCAAGTTTTGCGTGCCTCGAACACGCTTGACAAGACCACTTCTAGTTACCATCCGCAGGCCAACCGATTGCCTGAACGCTTTCATCGAACATCTCGGACTGGATCGGGATGTACATTCACCCCAGTCACATGAACTTGGATGCGGTCTTACCTTTTGTGACATTCACTTACAGTATAGCTGCTCAACGCACTACCGGCTTTTCTCCATTTTTTCTCGTCCATGGTCGCTCGCCGCGTTTCGCTCGGGACGTCTCTTTCCTTTTGGTCCCTGAACCCTCGACAGCTCTTTCTCTGAAGAAGTTTTATCTGGTCTCGCACACTGCCGTCACTTCTCCCGCGTTAACACCAGCCTCTCTTAAGACAATCGAAAGCCCCGCTACGACTCGTATCGCCGTATTGCGACTTTCTCGGTCTTTTTTCTTCCTCTGTGCTCTTCTTTTTACTTTTCTTCTCTTTTTCTTTCTCTTTTGTTCTTTTTTTCTGTTTTTCTCCTCTTTTCTTTTTTCTTCTTTTTCCGTTCTGTTTTCTTTCATCTATTGTTTTTGCATATTTTCTTTTACGCTCATTTGAATAGCTTCAGCTTGACAGTGCCTGAGCATAGACATCCATTAATATTATATATTATTATTATTATTATTATTATTATTATTATTATTATTATTATTATTATTATTATTATTATTATTATTATTATTATTATTATTATTATTATTATTATTATTATTATTATTATTAGTGGAATGCGTAAGGAGTCGGAAGGAACATTTGCTTATTGATAAATCCAGTATAGTTCTGATCGCTTCCCGCCTGTCTTATGAACCATGATTTTATTATGAAAAGCGTTTGCGCTTGAAATCTGTTATTTGTGATTTGCTTTGAATACCTTATTGTCCTGTAAACGTTTTAGCGATCGTATCTCCAGTTTGACCTCGTTCCCAGTTAGGGTTCTTGAAGCAGCTCTAATTTACCCTCAGGTGGATCCTGGGAGTCTTTAAAAGACCACAGTAGTTCATGTTAAAGACATATATCGTAACCACCTGTCTCGGCGCAAGGAAATCGAGGTCCTCGGGAGAGGCAGACCTTTAAACGCCATCTATGGGCGGCAAGGCAGTTCTTTTTCTAACTAGGTACATCGAAGGAACTCTGCAAGCCTATATTTTTCTCCATGAAGTATTGAGCGCTAACAGAGGGACGTGAGAGAGACCACAGAGAGTGTGTTGTCGTCTCTCTTACGTTCAAGTCTGTTATCACTCAATATATGGTCAAGTTCAATTTAACAATACTCCCAAAAAACGGCATTGCAATGTTTCACGCTACGTGTGCCTCACTTCGCATCAAAGGCGAGCAGCAGCATTCAGGCGAATGTAATTCTTTGCTTTTAAATGTAAACCATGCTTCTCGGAGAGTTTTCAACTTTATCCAGTATACGCATAGAAGAGAATGAATGACGATGTTTCTTGAGGCTTCAAATAACAATATTGCTCCTTGCATATTGACCAGTGCTTCGTAATGGGCGCTGCCATTCTATTCCTATTCCATTCCAGGGAATCGTACCTTGCCAAAATTCCTTATCTTTTCAATTTCTTGCAGTAAAAAAAACTTAGCACACTCTCAGTGCAGGAATGGTCAGGCAGTTCAATTTTCTGTAGATTCTCAACATAAGGAAGGGGCCTTATAGTTTTATTGAGTTAAAAATGAACACTCCTTAAAGCTCATGAAATCACGTACATTAATAACTAGAAAATTACGCGAAGCACGTTGCCAAGGTGGAGTCCGACCTCCCAACGCGTGAGCACGCTTTTTGTTGTTCCCGCTTCTGCCAGTCTGTTCTTACCACTACTACCCCCCCCCCCCCGTGTGCGCCGCCTCTCACGACGAAGCCGTTTGAAGTTCACTGCTGCGCACGTGTGCGCTACTCCAGAAGGTGGTACGTGAGTTCCAGGAGGAACAGGCAGCCGCCACAGCTGCTCACGCAAACCAGCAGGAGCAGGCAACCACACCTGCTACTTCAAAAAAATTTTGAAAATTACGAAGCAAAAGGTGGCGACGGGTAACACGAGAGCCCCTTCAAAGCTTGCAGAACTGGTAGCCACTTTTGCAACATTCACCACCACAAGACCGATTCCAGGTCCGTCCAACACGGCGAATCAATCGTCACCAGCACCCGCGGGAGCACAAAAGATGAGCACTGCTCCGAGCACCTCTTCTCGTGCCGATACAACAGAAACCGACACGTCACCAGTATCCAGATCATCCTGAGAGAGCCACACGCCAACCTCGGACACGACGGGCGAGCAAATATATGAGGTCACTCAGTGTTCCCCTTCCCCCCCCCCTTTTTTTTGGCTCTATCTCCCCAGCCTACCACCGACGTCAACACGACCTTTGTGTCTGAACGAGAAGCCCCTGCCTACCCCACAATATTGAAGAAACGCAGCGGCGCTATCATCCAAAGACAAGTCGGAAAGAAAACAAACTTCTTTCCGGTGTCTTGAGATGCCATCGCTTCCTTTCTTTCTGAATTCACCGCCACCCTGTGTATCGGCGTAAACTTTCATCGCAACCTCGTTGCCATTTAGGCTACATTATCATCGGGCCCTTCACAACTTCTCGAAGTTAGAGGACCTGCTCCATTTACACCAAATTCAAATTGCGTGTGGATAACACTCGTGCTTGCGTCATATATGGTATTGGCATGAATTTAGACGTCATTGACAACGCGGTCAACATCGCTTCAGCCGCCCCGGTCGTGTCATGTGTGCGCCGAGGGAATTGTATCACCCTGACCTTCGAGGGCATCGCCTACCAGTGGAGGTGATGCTATTCAAGCTGCGCAAGATGGTTTGTCTACGCCTGCCTCGGCCCCTCGAGTGCACCCGTTGCCGCTAGGAGCGGGCAAAGCGGCTCACCTCGGTGGGCGGCTCGGAATGACTCAGCCTATTAAAGTGAACCGACCCCTTTCAACGCCTCGTCGGTTCACCAGGGGTCGGCTATTCGGTGTACCTTCCACAGAAGCTTCTAACTCATGACGTCAACACTGACAGCACCGGATGTCCTTTCATTTACAACCTTAGCTAGAGGAATCCGCAGTCCCAAATTGAATAATGGTAGCCCACACTATGTGCGCCTTCGTGGCATAACTAATACCAGCCGCGTCTCATCTCCTTAGCTATCTCACGCATACAATTTTCAATAAGTTTCATTCTTGTCCTTTTCGGTGGCTGGACGCTAGGGGGCGCCAATTCATGCGGTCGTCTAAACATCGGCTCCTGCTTGTTCACCTTTTTTCTGTGAAATTTACCTATGTCTTTGATGCCTTTTGCTCCAGTCGACGCCTGAAGTAGCGAGGACCACGTGCAAACAATTTTGTCACGGTGGGTGGATCTCTTACTGAGTTTTGAAGGACTTTCTTGCTCGACCACGCCGTGGGTCGCTGGGCCTAAGGTTAGACTTAGCTAAGCCTAATGCTAGGCTTAGTGCTTTTGAGCTATCAAGATGGCTATGCAAGTCACTTTGCAAGGGGAGGACATTTCTTCCGAAGAATTCCAGTGTTCTGGATGGACAACGGCGCTTTCTAAGCGTAAGTCAACTAAAGCACCCACGGCGGGCGCTTAAGTTCAAGGCCCACCATATGGCAAGAATGCTGGCACCTAATCCCCCGCCAACGTTGAAAAACGCCTCGCCAACGCGCCAAGGCTGCCAGATCTACCAAGGGAGCGTTTTTGAATCATCGTTAGGCCTCGGGGAGGCCTGAACGTTAAGAATACCGGTAACGTGCAGATTTCTCAAGCACTCACGACAGCGGCGCGTCTTCTCGCTGCGGATATCACAGAAGACATCATTTGTCTTAACGCTATGCAGAACATTGTTGTGATTAGTACGCCATCGCAATCCGATGCCAAGGCCTATGCAACTCTGGAGGCCATCACCATTAATAACGCAGGATACGAGGTTAGCTCTTACATTGCTGCGCCCGACAACACATGCGAGGGCATCATCAGAAACATCGATGTGGAAATTGATGACGAAGAGCTCAGACGACTTCTTATTCAGCCGAAGAATCCCACCGTTCTCGAAGTGCGGCGAATCAAGAATTCTACCACAGTCGTTATCCTCTTCGAAGGATTTCGAGACCCAAATTAGGTCATGTGTGGTCCCAGCATAGTCAAGTGCACCCTCTACCGACGGCAGACGGAAGTCTGCAATACCTGTGGTAGACTCGGCCACAGAGCCGACGTGTGCCCCACTCCTGGAAATGTTATCTGTCGAGGTTGCGGAATGACCTCCCCTGGCGACCAGCACGTTTGCTCACTGAAGTGCACCTTCTGTGGAGGGCCTCATCCAATGGCCGACAGAACCTGTACACAAAGATTCGAGATACCTTACATCGTCAGACAGCGCAGAAGAGAGAGACGCGACTCTTACAAGGACTTCCCACCGATACATGAGCTGTCCGAACCGGCCAACAAGTCCAGGTCCCAGTCCAGGAGCTCGAGGGGGCGCTCCCGATACAAGAGCGGTCCCCGATCCAGAAGCCGTTCCCAGTCCCGAAGCTGTTCCCGATCACGTGGCCTGGCCGTCAGCATTCAGGTGCCTGCTGCCACAGCGACCGAGTGGGCTGACCGCATCAGAGGATCCCAGAAAGAGGTAACGAGGGGCATACTGCCAGAGCAGAACAATAATAGAAGTATTCAGCTGGAAAGGCAGAACGCTGCACTAAAAGAGGCGATCGCGCAACTTAGAGTCGAGATAGTCGCACCTAAGAAATCTAATAACGCTAAGAGTGAGGCTCCACAACCTCCTCAGGTCACTAGACTCGAAACGCCCGTCGAAACGCCTATGTAAGCGCCCGTGGAAACACCTATGAAAACGGCCATGGAAACGCCTGTAGAAAAACCGTGGACACGCCCGTCGAAACACCCATGAAAGTGCAGTGCACTGTTCGTCCAGCAAAAAAGAGGGCTTTGACGAGACCCGTGTTTGATGAGGAACTGCATAGTTTTAAAACAGAGATCAGAGACATGTTCCAGTCGCTTAACCAAACAGTCGCATTGGTTCATGTTAAGGTCGATACCTTGGCGGACAAGCTCAACGCACTGGATACCAAGGTCAATACGTTGGACGCTAACTTCTCTGTGTTGGACGCTAAAGTCAACGCGCTTGAACGCAGGCACAAATCTTTCGAGCCTAACCATGGCACGTCCGCCTAAAGAGTTTATGATTTGGCAGTGGGACTACTGGAAGTTACCCGCAAGAAGGCAGTTCTTCAGCAGTTCACTCGTTCTTACTCTGAAAAGCCGCACGTCATTTTGCTTCAGGAGACGCTTTCAGATTCTATCATTTTACCGGGTTACACATCTCACGCTCATTATGGAGACGGACGAAGGGGCATTTGCACGCTCGTATCTAAGGGATACACCTATACCTCGCATGATCTTTCTGTGAACAGTAGTAAAGTGAACACTCATTGGTCGAAATTATTCCGGGCGGCCGTTTAAAAAGCAGCATTTTCAACCTGCATATTTATAGTTCGCCAAATGACACAGGACAAAGGTTTGTGGCGCTCTTGAATAGGGCTGCCGCCAAGGCAACACCACCTAGACTTTTTTTCAGGCCTCCGCAAGCCTACGTGACGTCATCAGTGTGAGATCAGCGTGGAAGCTGGCATCCATGCGGTTCTTTGGTCGGCGTCCATCGGAAACCGATAGACGCCCTGCTTTAGGTCCATGAGCACAGTTAGAGTTGCACTCCGGTGCACAGCAGCATCCAGGCATATTGCGTAGTTTACCCAACCATGCTCACACAGCACAAGTGAAAGAAAAAACGGCGTGAGCGGTAACAAAATGCAACTAGCCTACAACCACAACAGCCAGCAGAGCGAGCGAGCCCGTAAGATCAATGTGGCCAGACGCACTGTCATGCGCTGCCAACTTCGCTCAGCTGTGCACAAAAATGTTTAAAACGTGAATAAATTAGGTAAATAAGTACATCATTTGAAAGATAGAATATTGCTAAGCTTTTTCATTAGACAGCAGGTAATAATTTTCTACAGTTTGCTTACTGAAAAGTTGTTTCGAAGCAAAAAAGATTGTCTGTTTATTTGGCGAACAGAATCCGCAAGCCATTCCGACCTCAGCCAGTCGAGCGTTGCTTTCTTACAGATCTCACAGCAGTGACGTCACGCTGACGAGACGGAGGCTTGCCGAGGCCTTGAAAAAATGTCTAGGTGGTGTTGGCCAAGGCCGGTATCTCCCCGCTTGTGGTGGCGGGTGATTTCAACGCTCCTCATCAGGCTTTGGGTTATTTGCGGTCATCTCGTAAAGGTGGGGATTTGTGGCAAGCAGCGGCGAACTTGAACCTTACCCTGGCCACGGACCCAGCATTTCCGACCAGGATTGGGAACTCCTGCACGAGGGACACTACGCCAGATCTTACCTTTGTTAAAAAAATTGCCCGCAGCTTCCCTCGAGGGAACACTGAGGAGGATGCGGAAGCGGTTCCGCCAACAGTTTGGCCGGCGCTGGTCGAAGGGACGTCGATCATTCTGTTTGTGGATTCGTTGGCATTCATTTCACGGCGACTTCGGACGTCGACGCGCCGTACAAACCAACGGACGAGCGGCAGCTGAGCGAGCGAGCGCCGACCTTGAGTATATATACAGCGCGACGGCGCATGCGCTGTCAGCTGTCGAATGTTCTCGAAGGAGAAGCGCGCGCGCGGCACAGATGGCGACGGCGCGACGGCGCATGCGCTGTCAGCTGTCGAATGTTCTCGAAGGAGAAGCGCGCGCGGCACAGATGGTGGGCGACGGCGCGACGGCGCATGCGCGCGCGTCAGCTGTCGAATGTTTGAGAAGCGGTGCGGACGGCGCACTACAAGGCGCGAGTATAAGATGCTTCCGCATCTAAAATGTTTGATCTGCTACTTGGCACAACTTGCACGTGGATCTTGGTAGGGACCATAAGGTCATAATGTCTAAGCTACCCATATCAGTGTAAAGGGCAAACCCTTCAGACAATTTAGTTTCACAGATTGGGATCACATCCGGCATATTAGAAAAGAACGCGCGCAAGCTGAAGCCTCAACCCCCAGCCTGGATCATTGGGTCAAACAGCTCAAGGGAGACGTCGGTGAGGCGACAAAAGAGATACACACGGATCTGAAAACGGATAGGATGGACAGCCGCCTTGCGCACCTCTTAGAGGCCAAGAAATCATTACTCAATAGGTGGAAGGGGCAGAGGCTCAATCGCCGGCTCCACGAAAAAATTGCAGAACACAACTGAACCATCGAGTACCACTGCCAGGCCCTCTCTAGGCAGCAGTGGCATGAGGTGTGCAATTCTGGGTATGGCCAAATGAGGATAGGAGGGAAATGGAATTTGCTAAAGCACCTTTTGCACGAGTCGAATTCCTAGAGTAATCAAAGGCAAGCTATTGCTAAACTCATACATGCCGCCAGAGAGTTTGATTCTGAAGACGGTATACTGAATGGTTTGGCTCACAGATATTTACCCATTGGCTTCTCGAGCTGTTCAGACTATCCGTCTTTCACTGGACTCCCTTGCACTGAGCTCGGAGAGCCCTTTACCACCAGCGACGTTTGGGAAGTTCTTCAAAACCTTAATGAACGATCGGCTCTGGGGCCAGATGGCATCTCGAAAAATGCACTCAGGAACCTGGAAGACGAATCCATCAATTTTTCTACCGATGAGATCAATCGCATATGGAGAGAGGGTTCTGTACTAGACGACTCTTGGAAAATGGCATCGTTTGTCTCCATTCCCAATCCGGGGCGACCTCAAGGTTTAAGCAGTCTAAGGCCCATATCGCTAACGTCCTGTGTCGGCAAGGTGGCGGAGCATGTCATTTACAACCGTGTCCTGAAGTACATTGAGAATAATGGTCTTTTTCCTTACAACATGGTTGGGTTTCGTTCGTGTTTGTCCGCTCAGGACACAAAGAAGGTGGTCAAACATCAAATCATAGGCGCGAATACAAAAAACGTAGGAGGCATTCTGGGTCTTGACTTGGAAAAAGCGTTTGACAGCCTCTCTCACGCGCACATCTTAAACACCGATTTTCGAGCTTGGACTAGGCGAAGTCTTCCACAGATACGTCAGCTCCTTTCTCGAATCCAGGAAGGCCACGCTCAATATCGGAGACCTGAAGTCCTCTCCCATAGCACTGGGCCCTAAAGGCACGCCGCAAGAAGTGGTGATATCTTCGCTTCTCTTTAACATCGCCATATGCGAGTTGTCCACACTGCTACGTAACGTGATGGGCATTAGCCATACGCTTTACGCTGATGATATTACCATCTGGTGTCCCGGAGGTAGCGAAGGGGAAGTCGAGACTGCACTCCAGGAAGCCATCGATCAGACAGAACTCTTCTTTGCTGGCACAGGGCTGAGGTGCTCCTCGAGTAAATCGGAGCTGCTTTAATACAGGCCCAATAGAAAAGGAGCCAGGCCAAAAAACTGGAAGCCTTTCACAGAGGTAGACATTGTACTTCACACCGGAAGTGGTGCCCCCATTCTGAGAGTGGAGTGCTGGGCATGATTATAGAGTCGCAGGGGTACAACGGACAAACCATCGCTAAGACTTCAACCAAGACCGAGAACATGATCAGGTTGAATAGTAGGGTTTCGAACAGAAGGGGGGGTGGGGGACTCAGAGAGGACAATCTACTGAGGCTCCTTCATGCATTCCTCATGAGTCACATAACGTATGTTGTTGCCATGCACACTTGGTATGGATTGGAAATTAAGAAGCTGGAAACTCTGATCAGAAAAAGCGTAAAGAAAGGGTTGGGCATTGCCGTGCGAACAAGCACTGAACGGCTTATGCAGCTAGGAGTTCATAACACCTTAGATGAGATGATTGAAGCCCAAGAGACTGCACAGCTAATGCGCCTGTTGTCTATGCCGGCTGGTAGGAAGGTTCTGTTCATCCTAGGCCTCAGTCCAGCGCTCGTAGAGGATCACCGTCTTTAACTACCAAATGAACAGCGTACTGCCATCCAGGTCTCTCCATCCCCGCGAAACGTCCATTTTCAGCACAACGTAGGAAGGCACCAGGCTGGGGCCGTCACACTTCTGAAGAACATCAGGAACGATTCTCATTCAGTGTGTTTTGTCGATGCCGCTCAGTACGGCCGCTCAGATATGTTTTCTGTTATTTCCGTCAATCATATGGGTTCTATTATCAATGCTGCGTCAGTTAGGTGCTCAACTCCTTCAAGAGCCGAACAGTTGGCTGTAGCCCTTGCCCTTTTGAATGACAGTAGATCGCAAATCTTCACCGACTCAAGGTCAACGCTCAAGGCTTTTGCCTCTAGTTCCGTCTGTACTGAAGTATTCAAACTACTTGAAAATAGGACACTTTCTCCACATACCATTACCTGGTTTCCTGCACATCTTGAACCCCTACTGGACTATCAAGTAAACCTGAATGACACTGCTCACTCCCGGGCGCGCGCACTAACCCTCCGCGCTGGGGAGGACGTAGGTCCGCAGGTTGGCAGTGAGATTTTTAGGGACGCTTTACTTACATTCAGTGAAGTTGCTAAACACTACCAGTTGAGTACGCGGTCATTTGCTCCTCCACACAACAAGTTGTCAAGACCTCAGGCCATCACGTTTAGAATCCTCCAGACCAGGTCCTATCCAAGCTTTTTTTCCTCAGCATAGTCTCCTCAGAAGCTTTTAACCCTACTTGTCCTGATTGTGGTGAAGTTAGTGACTTAGCACATATGCTCTGGCAGTGCCCCTCGTTATAGGACCCATGTCGGCTCACAGAAGAAGACTGGGACTCTGCCTTACAAAGTTCAGAGTTGCTACCACAACTACGGGCTGTCCAGAGAGCCCACGATGTGGCGGTGAGGCCAAGCCTCCCCGTTCCTACGTGGGAGTGGCCCGCGACATTGTTCTAAATGAGCAGCGTTTCTCAGGACCCAATAAACTTCTTTGTCTGTCTGTCCTTATCGGTGCGTTGGATGATTTCTTTTTTTAAGCCCACTCCCGCGTGGCACACCGTGCACGACCTATTCCCCCCTTTTCTAGTGCATTCTTTCGCTCGAGCTGCACCGCCCTTCACCCGTTTCAATTTATGCATTTTGGAATCATGGATTCTCTAAACACTGTAGCCACGCAACATGTGCCGTCAAACAAAAAAAGGGTTGCACTCACAACACAAAATGCTTTTGGCCTTGTTTTGTTGTCCTCGTTTCCGAAAATCAACACTTTCATCTAATATGATACAATTCAGGATCAAACGTTTACCAGGAGATTAGCTTACACATACTTGAAAAAACGAAGCTCAATAAACTTGACAACAAAAAAGGCACTCTGGACGAAGCGTTTTATTCTGTGTGCCTATTTTCTTGCTGCCCTTTTCATATCGCTTCATTTCTTGAAGTATGCATCACTACTTATCCCGAAACTGAACTCTTCGGAAGAATATACACATGTTCAACCCCCCTGAAGATGAAAGTTTCCACAAAGTTAGATACTTACAGAACAGTGATATAAAAACGTCAAAGCTTTGCCACAAAGGCGAAGCAATGTTTACAATAGCAACAAATTGGAAGGTCACGCACAGAATGGGAAGCAAATAGGAAGGTGCCCTCCAATTCTCACGCACAAATGGTGCACAAAATGCACTCAAAGATACACATGAACGCGAATAATCGTCTCAGTTGCTACTTTACTGCGTCTGAAAAGCGCGCTCTTCTCACAAACGGAGGCTGTGCAACGATTGCAGTGACCTTTGTGCACGCGGTAACTAAAACAGAATTGTTCCGGGGAGAGTCCAAGGCCAGCTACGACGTACTACCCACCCCACCATAAGATGAGGGTACGTGAGTGAACGTCCACCTCCTCGTCTCCGTGGGCAAAGTACGCGTGGGAAATAAGAGCGCGTGCCAGGGCGCGATGTGACGATGCGCCCTCATTGCGCCATCTTGCTAGTAATGCTTGAAACACGATAGTCCCCCCCCCCGGAGATGCCCGGCACCAGCGGTAAGTGGTAGATATAAATAGCTTGCGTGTAAATTTTGAAGTAGGTGATCTTCAGTGGCTCAGTAGCTAACGCCTCGCATTGACGACTCATAGGTCGAACGATTGATTCCGTGCGCTGGAGTCTTTTTCTCATATTTTACTTTCTTTTGCTTTCATATATATAGATACGTACACATATACCATTAACGAAGGTGACGCAAGCGACTAAATCTAGCCGAGAGTGTCCATACAGTTGATATCGCAATAAAAACAGAATAAAATCTTGCGCACATGCTAAAAACAAAATTTTTATACTCACAAAAGTGTGGAAGAGCTTCTGATATATGCACATGATGAATCACGAAATTGGGCTAGTAATGCTTTATTATAACAACAAACAAGCGTTAACATTCGCCACATGCCTAATGGAGACATTCAAAATTAAAGAAAAAAAACTATGAAAGCAGTTGAAGAACCTAAAAGTGCCGTCATATTGTAAAGATTTCAAATGTGTCAAAGTAGACCCCAGATAATCTCAACTAATATTCACCGTACCTGATAGAAATAATTTTCGAAAACGTTCATTTTTCATATACCTAGTGATTTGAAAAAGACAGACAATATGAGCACATACTAAGGATACATGAGCTTTTTCTTGAGAAACGCTGATTCTGCAATTCTTCAACTGTGCAATCTGTGCACTGATCAGCTGTGGCCTTTCGGAATAGTTTAAAAACGCTTCGAACTGAAGAAAATAGCCACATTCAATGAGATATAGAGCACTGATGACTCGTCTAACAGCGAACTTCTTTCTTTGTCACAGAGCAGTACAACTTTTCAAACATGCACATAAAGCCCCATAAAACGGTTATGAGCAATGACGAGTAAATATTCCTAAAACAAATGAAAGTACAGATTCAAGCACGCAGCTTTGTGACAAATGTAAATATTTTAATATGCTTATATCGCATGTGCTTTCCCACTGCTTGTTCGTACTAAGACGTAAACACACCATCATGTGCTTTTCAAGTTAGTCACGTTTAAAAACATTACTGTGTTTCCACAACAACGAAATACGCTACTCGGTATGGAAGTAAATTGAAACTGACGCAATAAAAACTAGGGCACGCTAACCTGTTGTTCTTTAGAGGTTTGCCACCACCTTCCGAATGTTCTTCTAAAGTGTTTCAGCTACAAAAAAAGTAGCATCTTTACCACAAAGGCGAAGCAATGAACTTGATAGCAACAACTTAAAAGGTGACGCGAAAAATGACAAGCAAATCGAAACCTGCCCCACCTTTCTCACGTACAAATAACGCACGAAACGTACTCACAGTTACAGATGAGCGCAAATAAGTGTCTCAGTCGGGACTTCGCTGGGTGTGAAAAACGCGCTTTCTTTGCAAGCGGAGATGGTGCAGCGCGTTCAGTGACGTTTGTGCGCCTTGTAATTACAACAGTACCGTTACAGTGAACGCCTAAGACGTATGATCCCCACCCCCCACCACGCGAGATAAGCACGAGCACGCGTGAGCTTGCGCCTCCCTTTCTCCGCGGGGCAAAGTATACGTGTTGGATAAGAAAGCGCGCGCCACCTCGTCGTGACGATCTCGCGACGCGCGCTCATTGCGCTCTCCCTTCTATTGCCGAAAACGCCATTGTTCTTCAGAGATCGCCATGGCCAGCGGTAGGTGGTACATATATATAGCTTGCCGTTTCAACGTTGAAAAGGTGCTCCTTCGTTGCTGTGTGGCTGACGCCGTGCACTCACAAGCAACATTTAGGACGTTCGATTCCGCGTGCCGCAGTCGTTTTCTGCTTTACTTTTTTGCTTTTTCCCTTGTCACATAAATAAATACGCATCAATATACGGTGAATGAAGGCGATGTCGACGCCGGTGGCAAAATCCAAACGAGATTGTCCATATAATTGATATCACAATGAAACACGACCCACGAGGAGTGCTATTCACAAAAAATCGCGTGCAAAAACATATCGTGCGAACACCATAAAACGGACGAGCGATAAATAGCCATCGCATGCTTCGCCAGACCATGGCCTCCAAGATGGTTAGCATTCGGCGTGTTTCTCTCTGGCCGTCCCAATCGTGGCGCACCACAGCAAAACAAACAAGTATCGCGTCGTGCGCCCGGCTACAGCGAGAGGGCACCGATTCCGGTGGTGAATAAACACAGGTCCGTGTGGCTAGCATTTTTGGATATCAAGGAATCATTCGATAGCGTGGTTCAAGAGGACTTGTGGGGAATACTGGACACACACTAGGTGGGGAGGATGGAGTCACTAATCTTTTAAAGGACATCTACAAAGGTAACAAGGTAGTTATAAAGTGGAAAAAACAGGTATCCAAGCCCGCAGAGGTAAAATGGGGGTTTAGGCAGGAGTGTCCTCTGTCACCCTTGTTATTCATGATGTACCTACAAAGATTAGAGGCCAAATTAGCGGAAAGTGGACTTGGCTTCAACCACTCTTTCGTCAAACAAAGAAAACTCATTGAACAGGCACTACCAGCATTGATGTACGAAGATAATATAGTGCTAATGGCCGAGAACAAGGAACATTTGCAGAGATTGATGGGCATCTGCGGTAATGAAGAGATAGGTTAGATTTCAGATTCAGTAAGGAAAAATCAGCAGTCATGATTTTTATTGATAATGAAGGTAGTGAGCTCAGAATACAGCAGGCCACGCTAGAGATAACAAATAAATACAAATATCTGGACGTAAGGATAAGCAATGGGGCCGAGTACCTAAGGAAACACGAAATATACGTGACGACTAAAGGTAAGAGGAATACAGCGGTGATGAAAAACAGGACAATCTGGAATTACAATATGTATGAGGTTGTGACAGGAATATGGAAAGGGTTCATGGTTCCTGGTCTTACGTTCGGCAATGCGGTCCTCTGCCTGAGATCAGAAGTTCAAGCAAGATTAGAAATTAAGCAACTTGTAGTAGGAAGGCTTTGCTTGGGAGCTCACGGGAACACACCAAATCAGGGAGTAGAAAGTGATATGGAATTGACATCGTTTGAGAGCAGAGAAGCTAGCAGCAAGATAAGCTTTGAGAAACGAATGAGAGAAATGGTGGATTAGCATTGCGCTAGGAAGGTATGCAGCTACTTGTACATGAAGAATGTCGATACAAAATGGAGAAAGCGAACCAGAAAATTGACTGGTAAATATTTTGAAAACAGCAGGGAGACAAACCACAAAGACGTATCGGTTAAGAAGAAGGGGAAGGAAGCTGAGACCAATATGTGGAGAATTGGCATAAATAATAAGTCCGCACTAGTGACCTATCGAACATTTAAGCAGGAAATTACCAAGGAAAGAATCTATGATAATACTCGGGGTAGTTCTCTTTTGTTTGAGGCCAGAATGGGAGTATTGCGAACCAAGACAGATCGGGCCAGCTTCAAAGGAGTAGACACGGTATGCAATACGTGTGGACAGGAGGAGGAAACTGCCGAACACTTGACGATGTTCTGTAAAGGGCTTCATCTTGTAGTTCGGGACGACGGCGCAGAGTTTTTCAAAGCACTGGGGTTTAGATACAGGGAGGACGAAATAGACTTTAAGCGGGTATAATTAACTAGAAATAGGTTATCTGATTGGTGGCTAAAGTCAAGGCCCGAGGGAAAATTAAACCCTTCACTGCAAAGTACGAGTCCTCAACCTCACTATTTGAAGGAAAAAAATGTAGTTTTTGGTTCACTGAGTATTACGGCTTGGTGGCGTTAGTCACCGCCCAATCTAAATGGTAAAGCCATATTATTCTACCCATCCATCCAAGGAAACCGCGGCCGACAGCAGAGCGCCATGGATTTCAGAGTGCGGGTCTTTGTTTTTTTTTTTTTCTTCAGATACGAGCGAAAGTCATCGCCAGATTCTTCTGTCTGCACAGAAGGCGTTCTTTTTTTTCAGCTACTTCATTTATTTTCGTCCGATTTATAGAGAAAAATGTGGCAACTGTCCTATTTTTCTTCACACCATCGTAAGGAGGTGTAGATTTGTTGGCAGCGGTATTACTTTATTTCATTGCGGTCCACTTTATCTCAGTGATAAATACGTCGAATTTAGAAATACATGGGCATTCTAGCATTGCTATTTTCTGGAGACGTGCATTGGGCAAAACTGGCCTAATTATCGTCGTTGAATTATATTGCCCTCTTATTGTGACACCTTGTTTTAGTATTTTATTTCGTACAGATATTTATGATGTAGTCAACCGGTGCACAGTTATGCTCTAAATAAATCAGTACTCTGGACATATCACTAAAATAATGTGATAAGTAATTTGCCGCAATGTTGTAGCAGTCTTCCACTAGCTGGCCTACAATTACCCCCACGTCTTTCGCACACAAAGTGCCTGAGTTGTCATCGCCTTCTTTTTTCGTCATTTATATTTTGATTATGTTTTGGAAGGACAATGGCAATATAAGTATCTCATTGATTTACTGCGCTCTCGACTACATATAAATCAAACAACTTGACATGCGGCAGAATGGCGTCTTTCTAAAATTAGTCATTCGTCGGCAGACTAGTGACGAAATAAAAAGTGTGAGATGTCACTGGTACGTAACGCGCAGTGTTTTATGCCAGATACACCAAGCTCTGAACGCTTGCTGCGTTATTCTCGACCAAGCAAAATTTCTATATGATCGTTCCTACTTTGCCCAACATGTCTACTGACCACTGTACAACTCAACAGTGCGAATGGGCAACCGTTCATGCTGTGACCACTCCGCCGCTGTGATTACATTAGCATGTCTGCAAGAATTTTAAATGCGAAGCATTTCTTAGCGAACTTCGGCGACTTTGAGCGTATCTATCTATCTATCTATCTATCTATCTATCTATCTATCTATCTATCTATCTATCTATATAGCAACCTACGGCTTTTAGATCTCCTGGCCGTTTCGATAATGATATCGGCACCAAACTTGGTATAGGAATGTCATGACTGTATGAAGAACATATCTGACTAGTCATAACATGAAAGTCATGACACAACTGTCATGAATGTCATGATTTATATTTCATGGTCCTGCTGCTATGGCGGTGATTTCGTTCACATGACATAATGTAAAACTGGTATCGTACAACATGGATGCCTGGCGAACACAAGGAACAGACCCAAAGATGAAAATCATGACATGCGTGTCTTGTAACATGGCTACATGCCACACTCTTGATGTGCTTGTGGCTGTTTCGTTAACTTCTCATGTACCGAATTCGGTATTACAGGACTTGAACAAATGACGAAGGTATGTGACTGTGTGCCTCACGCAAACATGATACTCATGACCTTGGTGTCACGTAAATAAAAAATGGCAGCCTATCCACGGGGTGAATGATGGAGAGTGGTGTCAAGCATCCGTCCGTTCATTCGTTCTTGCTTCAGTCCGTCCGTGCGTTTTCTGTGTGACCGTCCGTGCGTCCATCCACCCGTCCGTGAGTGCGTTTGTTCATGCGTCCGCACGTCCATCCGTCCGTCCGTCCCTGCGTTCGTCCATGCATCCGCCCCTGCGTCCTTCCATGCGTCCATCCGTCCGTGCAGCCATCTGTGCGTCCGTCCATGTATCTGTCTGTGTGTCCGTTCCTCCATCTAGTCAACACTCAAGCACCACCATCTCGCCTCTTTCCATCATATATTCCACATATAGAAACACCGCCATCCAGCGGACATTTCAAGGAATAAAAAAGAGGTGGCACACGCACACTTCCTTACGGCTTGCGCTTCGTGTCTACTTCCCACCTTTAACCACGTCGAATTCCTGGTATATACTAGTTTACTGCATTCATGGCACCGCGGCCCAACGCTCGCTAAACCTTTTTAAAACCAAGGAGGTTACGCCCAGCGAGTATAACGTAGCAACCCTTTCTTGTCAGATAGTACTCAATGCACATGCCAATGACTTGTAATGGGGAATGAGAGACAGGTGAATTCGGCAGTGAGTTAACGCGCACGCTTCGAATTTTTTATTGTTCAACAACGCACGAGAGAAATCTCCCACCGGCACCGCCTCACAGGTCAAAGCGTAAGAGAAGTACTTTGGTTTGGACTAGTTGGTTCATAGTGCTCTCTTAGAAAGGGCAGCACAAAAACTCGGGAAAAAAGCACAGTAGAGACAGAGCGCTGACTAACAACTGAAATTTTATTGCCATCACCTGTGCATATATATGTGCCTAAAATGTGACTGAGAGGAGGTTTAGAAGCAAGAAAAGGTCTGCTGAAGGATGAAGGACTGCTGCAGGCTTTTCGAGAGAGGGTTCAGGAATATGGTGAACTTCAGTTCTCAGGTGAAGCAGGTGTTTCTGCTGATGACTTTGTTAGACTCTTGAAGTTCTAATTGTCTTCTACAGTTGTGAATTTTGATGATAAGTTTTATGTTCAAAGAAAGGCCATATGCTTTGGTTCAGCTGTGGCTCCGGTGTTCTGTGATCTTTTCTTCTCGGTCGTTGGTTGCCGTATTCACGATAAATAGCAAGTACCACAGGTTGTCAAGATCTGTAGGTATTTGGATGATTTTCTAGTAATTTTGAAATATGTTGATGACCTTGACATAGTCATTTATGACGTTTTGCATGTGTTTCAGAGTGAAAGTCAAGGCCTGAAATTTACGCATGAAAAGCCTGATAAGAGAGCGTTGCAATTTCTTGACATTGGCTTGCTTTTCGTTGATAATCACATCTGTTGGAAGTATAAACCTAGATCCAAGAAACTCTTGTTACGTCATGGACAGCGCCCATTCGAAGCTTGTTAAGCGAAGCATTGCAGTGAACTGTCTGCATTCAGCCCTGAATAAGTCGTGTGTACATGTCATTTCATCTAGCTTTAATGCACAGGTTACCAGATTGAAGCAGGTGGGTTACCCTCCTGAATTAATTTCTGCGGTGTGTGAGAATCTCTTACGGAACATCAAGCGTGATCAAACGAAACAAAAAGATGGTAAAAAAAAGGAGAGGCATGTGCAAGTTATCCCATATGTTCACAAGTTCTCGCATAACTAGGAGAGAATTGCATCGAAGCATGACGTGCAAGTTGTACTGCCCATGCCCTTCAAACTCTCGAGGTTATGTGGCATGGCCCGCAGAGGAAAACACCCTGAATGCACAACCAAACACAGGAACAGGTTCACAGATTGTATTTCCAATGTAGTTTACAGGTTTCTTTTAAGTTGTGGACTTAAGTACGTTGGTCAAACTAGCAGGTGCTTTCAGGAAAGGGCGAAAAAGCATGACTATAATGTACGCAATACGACCAGTGGTTTTCTGGCTGACCATTGCAGGCGTTGTGGCTGCTCTCCTGACTTTCGTAGTACTCGGTTTTTTTTTTTTTCAATGGGGAGGGATAAGATAGAGCGCGAGATTGTTGTGGCTTTCTTCATTCATGAAGCAGGTGACAAGTGCGTGAGCAGGCCTTCCATATCCTTGTCTGACGCTGAAATTAGTTATCTTAGAGGCTTTCTTTGATTTTGCGTATCATTTGCTTAATCATGACCTGATGCGTTTCACTCATCACGCTTGCGCGAGTTCCTTTGAAGATTTTTTCCGTTTGCAGTTTTTATCGCTGGTTTAAACCAGCCTTCTTTTCTTGCTTCTAAACCTCCTCTCAATCACATTTTAGGCACACATATATGCACAGGTGATGGCAATCAAATTTCAGTCGTTAGTCAGCGCTCTGTCTCTACTGTCCTTCTTTTTTCCCGAGTTTTTGCGCTGCCCTTTCTATGTGAGCTCAGAGCGTAATACATGTTACGTACTACGTCGAGGGACGAAAGGGTGCCGCTTTAAGGAGTTTCACCCCTAAAACATTACTACATGCCAAACTCAAGGACGCCAATGCACCTCGACGTGACCCGGCGCACGTGTGCGCCGGCGTTAGTTTTCTCGGGCCACGCAGGCGCCTCCATGCGAGGCGCCGATTTCGTGCTGCGTTGCTTTGGCGCCTGTGCGTTCAAGCGATCTTGGTGTCTCTCCGTCACGAAGAAAGGCTTATGCAGTGCTGTGTTGGTAACGTCATCGGCGCGAAACGCAACATGTCGCATTTCGCGCCGGTGGCCGCCGCCTGACGCTGGTCGCGCCGGTCGCGCCTGGCGTCAGACTATGCTCGCGTTTTGCTAGCGTAGCGTCACTGTGCCCGGCGTGCGCACGCGTCAACGTTACGTAGGTGTATATTGGGCCCTTCATAAGGCACTGGTGGCTGTTTCGCTAGCTCCACATATACAAAATTTGGTGTTACGTGACGCCAAAAAAATGACGAAGGTATATGACTGGTGGCAACATGATAATTATGAAATGCGTGTTATGTAACAACATGACTACATTCTACGCGCATGATGTGCTGGCGGCCGTTTCGCTAGCTTCACATATGCGAAATTTGGTATTAAGGGACGTGAATGAATGACGAAGGTATGTGACTGACGCAAACATGATAGTCATGAGATGCGTGTCATGTAAAAAAAATGGCAGCATGTATACGGAGTGAATGATGCAGAGTGGGGTGAAGCATTCGTCCGTCCATTCTTTCTTGCTTCCGTCCGTTCCTGCGTCCGTCTGTGTGACCGTTTATGCGTGCATCCGCCCGTCCGTGCGTGCGTCTGTTCAGTGCGTCTGTTCGTGCGTCCGTCCCTGCGTTTGTCCATGGATCCGCCCCTGCGCCCGTGCATGCGTCCATCCATGCATCTGTCTATGTGTCCATTCATCCATCTATTCAAGACTCCAAGTACCACCACCTCGCATCTATTCATCATATACTCCCCACATAGAAGCACCACCATCCAGCGGACATTCCAAGGACTAAACGAAAGGTGGCACACGCACACTTTCTTACGGCTTGCGCTTCGGGTCTACTTCCCACCTTTAACCACCTCGAGTTCATTGTATATACTAGTTCAATGTATTCCATGGCACTGTGGCCCAACGCTCGCTAAACCTTTCTAAAACCAAGGATGTTACGCCCAGGGAGTATAACGTAGCAACCCTTTCCTGTCAAATAGTGCTCAATGTACATGCCGACGGCTGCTAATGGGAATTGAGAGACAGGGGAATTCGGCTTTTACTTTCTTACGGCATTGCGCTTCGTATCAACTTCCCTACCTTTAACCACCTCGAGTTCATTCATGGTATGTACTAGTTCATTGTATTCATGGCACTGCGGCTAAACACTCGTTAAACCTTTTGAAAACTAAGGAGGTTACACCCAGCGAGTATAACGCAGCAGGCCTTTCTTATCAGATAGTGCTCCATGTACATGCCAATGACTGCTAATGGGAATTGCAGCGTGCGCGTTAATTAAAAGCCGCATGCTCCTGTCTTTCATTCTTCATTAGCAGCCATAGGCGTGTACATTGAACACAATTTTGTATTGTTTAACCACGCACAGAAGAAGTTTCTCGCCGGCACTACCTTGGAGGTCAAAAAGTTACACTTGTTACATACTACAACGGCTACCAGGGACAAACGAGTGCCGTCATAAAAGGCTTCGCCCCTAAAACATGGCTACATACTCACTCAAGGCGCCAATACATTTCAACGTGACCCGGTGCACGTGCGCGCCGGCGTTCGTTTTGTCGCGCCACGCCAGCACCTTCATGGCAGGCGCCCATTTCGTGCTGTGTTGCTTTGACGTATCCACGTTCGAGCGCGCTCGGCGTCTCTCCGTCATGAAGAGAGGCAGACGCAGTGCTGTCAAGGTAACGTCATCGGCGCGAAATTCAGCATGTCACATTTCGCGCAGCTTGACACCGGATGGCGCCGCCGGATGCTGGTCGCACCGATGGGGCCTGGCGTCATAATATGCTCGAGTTTCGCTAGCGTAGCATCGCTGTGCCCAGCGGGCGCGCACGTCATCGTTACGACGTAGTATATTGGGCCCTTCATGACGCGCTGGTGGCCATTTCGCTAGCTCCACATATACCAAATTTGGTGTATCTTGACGAAAATAAATGACGGTTGTATACGACTAGTGCAAACATGATAATCATGACACGCGTGTCATGTAAGAACACAACAACATGCCACGCACATGATGCGCTCGCGGCTGTTTTCCCAAATACACATATACCAAGTTTGGAACCACGGGACGTGAATAGACGTCGAAGAAGAATGACACGTCCAAACATGATAATTATAATATCCGTTTCATGTAAAGCATGACTACATGCTACGCTCATAGCGTGCTTATGGTCGTTTTGCTAGCTCAACATATACCAAAATTGGCATACGTGACGTTAATAGACGACGAAGGTAAATGACACGTCCAAACATTATAATCATGGCATGAAAGTCATGTACGGCATAATTTATATCCGCCTCTTACCATTGTGCTGATTTCAAAGTGACGTAACCTTTCTCATTCGTGCTTCGCATATCATAGATTTCCACTGTACGTGACATCTGCCATTTTTTTCATATTACATTTCTATGAAAAGCAGCGCTAAATGTTGAAAGGGGAAAAAGCATTTATTCGATAGAGTATAACCATGAGCATAGAACGCGCCACCCTTGTGACTTCACATGCGGATGTGGCTATAATTTTTTTTCTTCGTTGCCAGTGCACCTTATACTACACAGCCCGCAAACTTCGAAGTATAGTAAGTTTACAGCACATGCGGATCTCTTACAGAAGCATCGCATTTACATGTGCGACACAAATCTACAGAAAAAAAAGCCCATTTGAGAATTTGTACGCCCAAGCATTCACTTTGCCTCTCTCAAACTTTGGCCCCACAATGCCAAATGAGTGCAAAGCTATATGAAATCTCAAAACCATTCGCCACATGCAAGCGTCGCCGACAATCATGCCCAGCTCTGGAAACATGCTCTCCCCGTGCGATTCGGCAAGCCGGAGAAAAACCCGCCAAAAGCCCGCCATCTCAGCGGCCATGGCCTGACACAAAAGATTGAAACAGATTTTGAAGCCAGCCAGATGAGGGAAAGCGCGCAACAGCCAGAAGTAGTTTTCTTTCGCCAATAGATGGAGTGAAAACCGTAGAAATCGCGTACGAAACTAAGCAGGGGGGGGGGGAGGGGGACTCTTCAGAAAAAGGCGGAAAGGTAAGAAAATTGGGTGTGGAGTGCACGATAACTGTCTATCACGTGAGGACACATAAATATTTCTCTCACGGGGGAACGGGAATTAAGGATACAGTTAGAGTGAAAAAAGAAGAAGGCTAAAAAAAGAGGGGAGTGAACTCAAGGAGGAGAAAAAAAGAGGAACTTGGTTGATGGGAGGAGGCCACGCTTCACCGAGGTGAGCGGTTTATAAAAGTGGCTCGGTCAAGCTGATGTCCTCAAGGAAGTCCAGTAAGGCTGCAAGGACAGAGCGGTGATGGTCTCCGTAGCCCATGGTAAGTAGGAGGTCCAGCTGGGTCACACATGGCAGTCCGACGAGACGGTACATATTGACGAGCCGCTTCTGCTTCACCGAGAGCAGGACATTCACAAAAGAGGTGGGAGAATGTTTCCACCACGCCGCAGTCAGCGCAGTTCGGTGAGCTTGTGCCGCACAATCTTTCCGTTCCGCTGACCACATGGAGCCTGTCCTCAAAGCTAGGAGAAGCCGTCGCTCGCAGCGGGTGAAACCAGTCACTGACACGGGAGGAGGAGGAGCCAGTATGCCCGCCCGTTTACTCCCGGCGAAGGTTGTTGCGTGCCTAGTCGAAGGAGCTTGCGTAGTCCGTTAGCGGGGTCTCGGAGGAGTGTGTTTGTGTGGAAAGTTCGTCTGCATCCTTGTTCTCTGCGATGCCGACGTGTGAAGAGAGCCACTGAAGCACAAGATTACAGCTGCGATCTTGAAGGGCCAGTAAGCTGCGTGCAGCGCGCTGAGCGAGGAGTGGGCCGGGTTCATCCATCGCGTTTCTCCCTGCGGATGGCACGGTGGTGGTCTTGGTCTATAAGACGCCACTGGAGTGCTTGGAGTTTGCAGATCGGCAGTGCGTAGTGCACGGTAGATAGAGCCATTGCCTCGTATATAGTGCACGCGAAGGCCGCGAGGCAGCTGTTGCCACGGGCGAGTAGACGGTGCACAGCCGATTCTACGTGACGCATCGTCTAGCGTACGCACCACACCACCGGAAACCATCAGAGGCTATTGTCTATCGTGAAGCCAAGGTAGCAGATGTCACTGCGCCTAACTGTCAGCGCACCATCTCGCTAAAGGCACGGAAGACGTCATCGAGCCTCAGCACGAGGGTGAACGACGAGGGCCTGTTTTCGGCACCGAGATCGTGAGGCCGATGCTTCTAACGAAGCTGTCCACACACTGGAGGGCCTCCTGCATACAAGCGCGCATGCTGAGCACTTGAAAGTTGGTGCACGCACATAAAGAGCGATGTCGTCTGCGTACACAACTGGGCGCACAGGAAACACGGCCAATTCGGGAAGGCGCTTGCCGAGCAGCGCGACTAATAAATAAACAAAAATGACCACAGTTTCCTGAGTGGGAACACTGGTTAGCATGCGGAGCATATATGTTGAACTACGATAAATTTGGTTTGTAATTTGCGACTTGCGTGTGTGTTATGAGTGAACACGAGTGAACACGCATGCACGTATGCTGCGAAAGGCGAAAGACGATGTTTGTTGATGAGACGCATTGGCTATTTTCAGCAAGATGGCTTTAAGGTCCGTAAACTGAAGGGTGAGCGGGTCTTGTTGCAGCAGTCGAAGGTCGAAATTTGCAAAGACGTGGTCGATGCACGTCCCGTGAACCATGGTCGGATGATGTTTGCCGTCGTGCGTTGCTCTTTTCAGCGAGTGCCGTGACTCCATGTAGTCGACCACCCAACCGTCCTTGATGACGTCGACGTTAAAGTCGCCAACTATCACGAAGTGTCGTCGTTGCAGTCGTTGTTTCAGGTATTCTTCCATGGCTTCGCCGACATACTTCTCCACGGCGGCACGCGATTCGTTAGCATACATTTTCACCAGCGACATCGGACGTGGAGCAACCGCACAAACCAACCGACGAAGGGCGGCGTGCCCCGACACTCGGTTATTTATAGCGAGTGCCAGCCCCGGCCTGCGCATGCGCGCGTTAGCATACAGCTGGCGCACGTAAAACTAAAGGTCGCGTGGCGCGCGGAGGAGAGAAGCGAGCACATCGCGCGCTGTGTTGAAAGGAGGAAGGGATGCACAGATGGCTGGCGGAGGAGGAGAGGAGGCTGCGGACGGCGACGGCGCATGACTAGCCCCTAGTACAACATGCTCCACATGTAAAACGGACTGAGGACGCCACCCTGTGGGACGCCGCAGCTGACGGACCGCTGCGCGCTTGTCGCCCCGCCCACGCACACAGTAAATGTCGGGTCGCTGAGAACGGCCTGAACGCCGTCAAAAAGTTTGCCCTCGAGACCAAGCGCGTGCACAACACTGATGATGGACGCGTGGGGGAGCGAGTCAAACGCCGACTATATGTGAAGGAAAAGTATAACAGTCATTTCTCCATCGTGCAGAGCTTGCTCGGGGGTGCTGAGATTGTGATGATGCAGTCGGCTGCCACTTGCTGAGGCGGAATTCCGCACTGTTCTGGTGGAAAAACGTTGCGAGCACCCGAAATTCACTGCAGTCGGTAAAGGGTCATCTCTTCCATTATTTTGCCTGTCACTGAGGTGAGAGAGGTGGGTCTATATGACTTGAGCGAGTGTAGTGGCCTGCCTTGCTTCAGGACAGAAATCACAGTAGCAAAGCGCCACCGATTTGGGAAGACAGCACTAGGGAAAACTCTGTTGAATGCATCCAGCAAGAAAGGATGCTGGGAGGCTTCCAGGTTTCTCGGCATTTGATATTTTATTCTGTGCGAACCAGGGACACTGCGCTTGCACCTTCTGAGAATTATACGTTCTAGTTCAGTATGAGAGAAATCCTCCTCACAGAGAGAGCCAATTTCAGGTGACGTGGCGTTCTATGGGAGTGAGGGCGAACGCACCAGCTGCCGTCACACTGGTGACACTCGCACTGGTGAAGGGGACGCGAGTAAAGATGCAAGCAGTTAAGCAAGCTCGCTCAATAATTTCCTGCGCAACGGCTATTGCGAGTACTGTGTAGCGTGACACCTTCGAATTAATCATGCGCATGATATGCCAGCCGCAGCGACGGTGGCGTGGGTCCCTCAAAAAAGAACAAACACCCATACAGATGCTGTCGCATGTCGCATAGCCGCTGCGCTCTACGTTAGCACACGGCGTCCCATCAGTTGTACTCTCTTCATGTGCTGTCAACAGAGAAGCGCGCCACCTGCCTCTGTGCGCGCTGGCGCACAGCACAGAGGTTGAGCCTCTAGATGTCAGGGCAGGGTGTGCCGACAGAAACAACACAGCGCGTTGTCGCACGTTCAGCACAGTGCACAATGCACAAAAAGAAATCATCACCGCTATGCACACTCGCGCATAGCTCACGGAAAAGTGGACACCGTAAAACTTTGTATTCGCAAACGGCATCACGGCTACGGTGACACAGAAGGAGCGTGATCGGGTAGTAATCAGACCCAGCGGTGTCAGCATGGTGTGTCTACTCGTAAAAGTAGTGCTCTGACACCAGCGCCAGGTCGATCACCGTCGAGGCCGTGCTGCGGCGGATGAAGATGGGTTCACCGGAGTTCAGTACCAAAAGACCTACTGAGCTGATCGTATCGCAAAGGTTCTGACCACGTGCATCTGTGGTATAGCACCCCCAACTGACGTGATGCGCGTTGAAGTGTGGTCATTAGGACGGTAAGAATCGGACGGATCTCTGAGAGAGCGAGAATTGACAGAACTACCGATTCGATTGAGCTTGGTTGAACCGTCGTTCAGTTCGCTCATCGGTCCTTGGTCATCTGGTGAAACGCCCACACATATCAGTCGGAGAGTGGGTGAGTTGACTCTCGGTGCTCCGTTGAGTGGTCCGCTCAAAGAGCCGCCGAGGTGAACGGATAAGTGAGGGAGCTGGTCAGTTGGCCCCACCGGGAGCCACCTTCCGAAAAACCGCCGCTTACTTTTACTGAGCCACGGATAACTCACTTTTCAGAAGTCGCCGCTTAAAAGATCTCGCTCGCTCCCGAGCGACCCATGTCCAGTTTAGGCCGTGCCACACACACTTCTCGTTCGTTTAGATGTGCCTCCTTTTCGGCGGCAGCCACCCGAATGAACCGTGCTCTTACGACTGCACGCGATGCGGCAGCCAACGCGCACCAACAACCACCTAGTGAACGAGCCGCACAGCCCTTCCTGGCAGATTCAGCGTCAGGCCGCCGTCATCCTCGCCTCTTCAGATAGCTGTGTCAAGGCTGCAAAGCGTTGAAGCAAGCCAGGACAGTTTTAAACAACATCGACAAGCCGGACAGTGTGGCGGTCATCAGCAGCCGCTCCTTCCGCGGTGCTGTCGCTGGCGGTGGCTGAAAAACCTCGATACCTCGTAAACAACCCTGCAGCCTACCTCGAGTGCGCTCGTCATCTTCTCGAGCTCGACGACCACACGGACCTCTCCTCCGACTCCGCCGGCTTCCGTCTTCAACCGGAAGGGCACTGTGACAGCCACACTCCCTGTGGCAGTTCGTGTAGTGCTCGTGATCTTGCCGGCTTACTCTCCAATGTGCGTAATATATGCTGCGTCCCTGCTTTCCCCCTAGGCCATTGCACCGTTGGATTAGATCTCTGAAGCGGAGCTACCATCGAGGCCAACTGGAATTACTACGTGTGTTAGGAAGACCACATTGATGATTGGTTGATATGAGTTGTTTAACGTCTCATATCAACCGTATTACGCCGTAGTGAATGAAGGGCTCCGGAAATTTTGACCCCCTGCTGTTTTTGATCGTGCAGCAAAATGTGAGCACACGGGCCTACAACATTTTTGTTTCCGTCGAATATGCAACCTCAGCCGGGATCGGATTTGATCCCGTGACCTGCGGGTCAGCAGCGGATACCTTAGAAACTAGACCACCATGGCGGGGCACGTTTGGTAGACCTCGCTCTTATTCGTATTACCCGTGTTAGAACATGTACATCACTGCTCCTCAGGCTTTCTTGGCGGTTTTCCCGGTCGATTGCGCACTGTGCGTGGGGGTTCGCTCATGCGAGCAGGCGACAGATTGAATGCGTTTTTTTCCCTGCCTTTCTCTCCTTCTCACCTCTACCTCTATATCTTTCACTCCCACTCCAGCTCCCCCATGCGCCTTTGCTGAGGTGAGCTCCATGTGGCAGTTACTATGGCGCGCTGGTCTCTTAAATTTTCTTTACTCAAAAGAACTCCGGACAGTTGCTTAGTGACATATCTTCGTAACATGTATAACCACCCAACTTATTCTTATAGGGGTCGTTCGCCTGCTGTCTATAACATTGACATATACAGCATGGTTAAACAGTTGGTGAGGTTTTTTATTCTTTATAGGTTGAACCATGTTAATTATAGAATAACGGCATAGGGAATTGTCGTGTAGAAATTCTGGGAGGTGCTTCCTTACGTGGGGTCTCCTGCTTCGGCTCGCTTCCCAAAAGCAATCCTTCCAAAAGGTTATTCTGTGCCTCCTCTGTATGGAGGGGAAGGACACGCCTTACATCGTGTATGACTGTCTGCTGCGCTGACCTAGAAACCTTCGCCATAATTTTCGTGCGAAGGTGCCCCTGTGTGTAGGTAGCGGGGACAGTATTGCAAAAGTGAAGAGGGGGGAAAGTGATATGGATGGTGCACAAGCTGGAGTGTGAAAGCTTACAGCGAACAAAAGTGCGGCACCCTCGTGAATACGCTTCGCAACTTAAAGATGCGCTTTGTCAAAAATGCATTTGATTCGCCTATGGCAACTAAGCAAAAACAAAGAAGTTAATGGTGGGAAGAGAGCCAGAGGCGAAGGGGAGTGGGGGTGGCGTTTATAGCACTGCTATCGTTCTTCACGACGAAAACAACGGTGTAGAGACGTGGTTACGCGAAGAATCGTGGCGAACTTTGAAGCAGCACAAACGATATTGCAGAATTGTAGTAGGCGCGTTGCTTACAAATGTATGTACAGCACTTTTCATCAGACAAGCCATTTTAAATGTGCTGCTTTATTGATAAATTCAAGGCTCTGCATTACTGACACTTGAAGCGCGTACAAGAAAGTACGCTCTGTTTTCAGATAAATACGTAATTCCGTTTCCACTGTATTTTTTGCGAAAGGCGCTTAATTTTATTCCCCTTCCATATCTTCAAGCACTGTCTCTAATTCATTCCCATTTCATTCCGGGGTCGCGAAAATGTGGAATGGTGACGCAGTCATTACAATTCCAAAGTGGCAGCTCTGCAACACTTATTCTCTGGGACCTTGCACATGTATTTCCGACAAAAGCACGAAGGTCTGTCTCCCCTCGGTATCTGAGCTTAACTCGGTATCTGAGCTTAAATCGTTTCCATGGTCTCATAGATTTCAATTCCGTACCTTCGAACACAATTATCAGGTCCATCCTAATGAACCATGATATTGAGTATGCTTTTTTAAAGTTTCTGTACTTGATTTGTTACATCCTATCTATCAATTCGAGTTATGTGTTGTAGTTTCTTTTTTATCCTTTATTTTACACTCTGTATTGATGAAGTTTCTTTTCAGATGACGCTTTTGTGATGAAGGGATTTTCTAATGTTTTCCCCGAAATTGTCTAAGAAGACCATGCTAAATTTTGTTGTGCTATGGTTTATTTGTTGTGTAATTTATTTATGTCTGTGTTATTTGTTGTGTTAGATATTTATTTCTGAAAACATATGCGACAGATTGAGTGGCCTGCGTGTCAAACTGTATTTAGGAGCAGAGGCCCCATGTCAGGCTATATAGCCTTTAGCCTCTGCTCCCGATCCTGTAAGCATTTCAGGACAAATAAACTTCCATTCGACTCAATTCAATTCAACTTGTCACGCTGCAACTGCTGGCTTAAAATATATTTTACTTACAGCCTCATCAATCCCGCGTCGGTTTCCCATGTAACAAATTAGGTGGAACTACAACGTTCTCCGTCATTGCCACAAAGTTTCACAGTAACTGCACCTTTCAGACCCAGGCCATTGCTTCTAATGAAAACAGCATGTCACTGTCTGTACATGCTGTGCCAATCACCACGTACCTCACGGCATCCCACCACGTAATCCCGGTACATTCCCCGCCCAACGTGGCTTTCACGTCGAACACTATAGGTCAGCATTGACGAGCGTGTTAGCGATAACCACTGATAGTATCCTACCATGATGCTTGCCAATGTTATCTACTTGGGAGACACCCTGCGTGTCTTCTTCGGCACGCATCAGATAGAGTTCACCAGCTGAGATTTCTTCAAGGAGGGACCACGTGGTGTATTTAGGGACCCGTGCGGTCATCAAATGGTCGTGCGATAAGAACTCGCCACCTGATTGCAGCCATCAACCGGGTCATATGTCTCGTTCATTGAGGACTTGCTCGTGGTGTGCCGGAAAGTGAATGACCATATGTCCAAAGGTGGCAATATGAGCCACAAAGTCAAAGGCACAGGGCAAGATGCTTTCAACTTGCAAATGTTCACCAATGTTTCGACCGTAACCTCCCCCCTCCTGTAATGCCCCCTGAGGCTGTGGGCAGTATGACTAAATAAATAAATAAGTAAATAAATGAATAAATAAATAAATAAATTGATACAAACATATTGAATGCCATGGCTTCAAAATGGCAAAAAGCCGCCGCGTTCTCGATCAACTTTCACAGCTTCCGAACACATCAGCCACATGAACCTGCGCCAATGTAGGCACAACACTTTCAGCACAACGTGGCGCGTATCGTTCCAGGAAAGCTTGAGGCAGCCAGTCCAGTGCAGTTTTATCCACTACCGCCTGACTTTGGCACTGTCCAAACACAACCGGTGGTCTGCGCTATTCAAGCAGTCATGCGGCAAAAATAAGAAAAGCTTGGTTTTCCTGTAGCCTGCACTTTATCTTGACCTGACTCCAGACTGATACCAACAAAACCACCCCGCCATGACCCATGTTTTCTCGTAATATCACGCTATTCGATGGAATAAAGTACTGCAGACGCAAACCGATCTTATTCCGGTGCCACCGAGTTAACCATGTTTCCCGCTACTGCCACAGCACTTGGATGCCCCCCCCCCCCCCGCGTCATATGTTGCTTCAGAGAAGAAGCACCAGATTGACAAGGCTGCAGAGTTCCGACATGATACACTAAGCCACGGCAGGGCTAGAGGAGCGGCTAGCGTGCCCTCGAGCGTGTGTGTGGGCCTCTTCTCTAGCCCGGCCGTCGTTAAGCCCAGCGACTGGGTGGAGACAGCACTTCCTCCTCTTCTTCGGACACACAAGCGAATGATCCTAAAGAATCTCATTAGGCTTGCAGCATTATTTCCAAGTGGTCACTCGTACCACTTCCTCTCTTGTCCTTGTTTAAATTTGCAGTTATCGTTCAGGACGAAGTCAATAAAAAAACGCACTCCAACAAACAGAGCTCTGTGGCTCGAGAAATGCACCCTTAATTGCCAGCATGTAAACATTCAGCGATCTTTTATTCAGAAATGCGCAATCTAGAAAGGCAAGTAACCCACCACTTGCTGCTCGTTTTCAAGGAATACACAGATGTTTATTTGCCTTTTGGTGTTCACTGAGAAGTCAGAATGCTAATATTGCGCGAGTATTATGTACTTAAGTTGGTCGAACGCGAATGCACTAAATATATTGATGTTCAGAAAACTAATAGTTTTTCAGAAAACTGGAAATTTCAACACTCGTAAAATATACGTCGTCACCTTTTTTGCCGAACATAAGATGCTGTAGCTTGTACTTCCTTGCTGTGCTGGCAGGGAGAGAAAGGAGGTGGGTGGGACAAAACCAGTGTCCTCAACCATGCTTAAGCGTGCTGTAGGACTATCCTTACTTTTCCTCAGTGAGGAACTAGCAAACCGATCCTCCGTCAAACCAAGCACAGTAACTCGTGAACAAGCGACGGAGTAGATAATGGCTTGAATAAAAAAAGAGATCCGTGCGACATTCAGGAACACCAGCGCCGCAAACGACAAATATGCGTGTCTTCATATTCACATCTCGCAATGAAAAACGCTCGGAAATAATGATCAATCGAGAAAAAAAAACATCTACACTTGCATGGGACAGTGGTACGGTATGTGGTCAACGACATAACCATGTCAATAACCACAGTGTTGGGGTGGCCAATTATTCCCCGTATTATGTAAGGATGTAGGTCTAGGCCAGCAAACATAAACTCCCTGTTTATAGTGACATCACCAAGGCATTCGTTGGCGGCCTTCTTCGCTCGAGAGGACTTGAAGATCCCGATTCTTCTAGATCGGGCTGAGGGCAGCTCAATGGCACTGCCTTTTAGCCCTGAACTTGAGACTCACCCTAGCCGCCGCACCCTTAGTTCCCTTATTTACTCAATGAAGGTTTACAACCAATGATACATCGCCAACTGTCATAATAAATCAGACTTCCAGCCATACATGCAATTGAACAGGTCATTACCTACCTGCATGAAACTCAACACACGTTTATAACCGGAATGATGAACAAAGTCGTGAATGGCTTCTCCCTTCCCGAAGCCATTTCATAGGAAGCAGCCAGTTCATCGGAACTGGCTGTCGATAAAGGTATGCACCGTGTGAACGTCTCAATATTTTTCATCAGTTATTGTTCCCTATACAAGTGACTGGTCAGTGAGCTTTATTCCTTGGATCCAATTTACGGGCTATTTATTCTGGGGTACATGGTTATTGTTATAAAGGGATTCTACTTTGCCCCTTTATAGCTCAAACATACTATCGGTGGGCTGCCTGCGTTACTCTTCTTCCTAATTATGTTTTTTACCCTTATATTGTCTCATTCGATTGCAAATAATTCAACGGGCTCAGCATTGTTATTTTTGCATTAACGATCATGAGTTTACTGGCAATATTGTATAAACGAATAAATCATTAAAATGGCAGATACCACGAACAGTGGGAATCAATGATATCCGAAACACGAATTAAAGAGGGTGACATGTCAGTTTAGAATCAGCACAACTTTATGAATTGGAGGTACATGATGCCGTACATGACCTCCGTGTCATGATTATCATGTTTTAATGTGTCATTTACCTTCGTCTTCTAATCACATCACTTGATACCAATTTTCGTACATGTAGAGCTAGTAAAATGGTCGCGAGCACTCTATCAGCCTGGTATGTTGTCATGTTCTTACATGACACGCGTGTCAAGATTATCATGCTTGCACCAGTCATGAGTTGTTCTCCACATACAGGGTGCTTCTAGAAATGTGTAAAATATTGTTTAAAAGTCAGAAATGATGCTGTTTACTCATTGTCTTCAAATTTCGTTTTTATGTAGTGGCAAGAGTCTCAAGAAGGTTGAAAACATAAATTGGAACTGTGATAAGAAAAGTTAAAAAAGTTTACTTTTTGATCAGTAGAGTGCGGCAGTTACGTCAATAATTAGAATCAAAGTCCTGCATGCGGAAAAAACATTGCCGCTTTGAGATTTCAGAAAGTCAAACTCTAGTAATAACTACTAATTAAATAAACTTTCAATTCTGCGGCGAAATCGAAACCAACGGATCAAAGAGCACAACAAGCAGACGACTAAAATGATGTCACTGTTCAAAACAGCGGTTACTGGGGTAGTTCCCCGTTCGATAACGTAAGTGAGTCATGCGTGCTGTAATTGCGAGATCTCGGTTGATGGTTAATGTAACAACGCTCCCTCAGTCAGGTGTCACTTTCTCGTGTTTTGGTTTCGCTGCAGACTTGGGGAGAACTTCAATAATTCGCTGTTATTACTAGAGGTCGCTTTTCCTAAATCTCAAAACGGCAATCAGTTTTTCGCATGAAGGACTTCTATTCTCCCATTTAACTTCACTGCTGGACTCCGCTAATTCAAAAAATATTTTTTTCTTTGCTAATTACCGCTCCGAAGAATATCTTCAACCCTCTACACATACCTGCCACTATAGAAAAAGCAATTGCGAGGACAGCGAGAATTTAGCACCTTTTGCAGATTTTTTTAAATAATATTAGACACATCCCTTGAAACACCTTGTATATTCGCGTACTTTTAAGCGTTGGTCCTGTCTTGATGAAATGCGTGTTGGTGGTTTGATGTTTTTTTTGTCATTCCTGGTTTCATCATTTACAAGGTTGTAGAAAAGACATAGCGTGATATATTTACGTCCTAATGACAGTAACAGCCATCCAAGTGCACTAATAATTTTGCTCGAATTTCCAACGAAGGTTTAATCACCCGTCCAAACCAGGCGGCACGTTTCTGGTTGCACTACACTGCATCAATATTTACTTGTGCAGCCGCATCCCAGGCAGTGCAAGTGAATTATTAAGTCGGACGTACATTTTACTCGTAACGAACTTGTTTATTAATGGAGGGGGCAGTTCTGCAATCGTGTCGCAGAGATTTCAGCACAAGACTGGCTTCAAATTGTCAGACAATATTATTTTAGTGTTACACTTCCAAGCTTTATTAAAAGCAATCCAAGCAAATTTTGGAGATACCTTCGCACTAGCAATAATACACAGTCGCACACGTATTCAGGGGAAAGAACGGAAAAGGCTAACGAATAAAACATTTTTTTCCAATCGGTGTTCACGACTGATAATGGCGCCACTCCTCCAGTATTATCCCTCTATTCGCCAAGCATCGATCACCTAGAAGTCACAGATACAGGAATAATGAACTTGCTTCGTAACTTAGATCCTAAAAAATCGAGTGGTCCAGATGATTTTCCTAACGAGTTCCTTAAGAGGTACGCGGAATGGTGTAGCAATTTTCTTGGGTTAATCTTTCGAAAGTCGCTTACTTCATCCCAGCTGCCAGATGACTGGAAAATTGCAAAAATAATACCTATTCATAAATCAGGAGAACAGTCATTGGTTTCAAATTACCGGCCGATATCCCTCACTAGCATTTCATGCAAGCTACTAGAGCATATCATCCTCAAACACATAACTGTTTTTCTCGAGAAAATAAAATTTTTGTCTTCTAATCAACATGGATTTCGTAGTGGCCTGTCCACTGTTACGCAGCTAACGGAGGTAGTTCATGATCTAGCTTCTACCATAAATAATCGTGGCCAAACAGACATATTTTTACTTGATTTTTCTGAGGCTTTCGATTGCGTATGTCACAGAAAGTTACTAATTAAACTGAAAAGTGCGATAGGAGAGGGGTTATTGTTTTCTTGGATAGAAAATTTCCTAACAAATCGCTCACAGTTCGTGCAGTATGAAGGTCATATATCAAACATAGTCCCCGTAACTTCTGGGGCCCCTCAAGGTTCCGTCTTGGGACCACTATTATTTTTAATTTTCATAAATGACCTCACGTCAAACATTGACTGTAAGATCAAACTGTTTGCAGATGACTGCATTATTTATAAGGAGGTAACCAGCTACACAGACCACATTATACTCAATGAATGTCTAACCAAGCTAGCAGATTGGTGCGCTAAGTCCATCAATGTGAAAAAATCCGCAGCTATGACGGTAACACGTAAGCAGAACCCATCGCAATTCATTTACACCATTCATGGTTCACCACTGACTAATGTTGTGCAGCATAAGTACTTAGGCATTACATTAACGTCTGACCTGAGATGGGATACACACATAGCTAACGTCACTGCGGCCGCACTGCGTAAACTTTTCTACCTAAAAAGACGACTTAGAATTGCACCAGCGCCCGCAAAACTCTTGGCTTATACCATGTTCGTAAGACCAGTACTATAATATGCCAACGTAGTTTGGTTTCCTTATACGCTAAGTGGTATTAGTAAATTAGAGGCAGTACAACGCAAAGCCATACGGTTTGTACACAACAAGTTTAAACGTACAGATTCTCCCACTAACTTTCTGGCTTCTTCTGGCATTGAAAAACTAGCTACTAGTGCAAAAGAGGCACGCCTGAGGTTCTTGTACCAGTTGTTACATGGCCACTACAAGGTAGATGTGTCTAAGTACGTCACATTTTCACAGTCACGCCCTACTCGTCATAAGCACAAATACAGTCTGCAAGAATATTCCTCAAACAGTGACGTCTTTGGAAAATCGTTTTTCCCACTAACAATATGCGAATGGAATAAACTGAATGCAAATGCTACTAATGCCGACACACTATCCACATTCACCGCAGTGTTAGAAACCATACGTAATCTACAGTAGTGCTTCAAAGCATCACATACCTTTGCTATTTTCCTCTTTTCTTTTTCTTTTTTGCACTGCGCACTGTAGCAGGACAGAAATTACTGGGTGAGGCCTATGTTTTCGTATCCGTCTCAGTTTTCTGAGTTTCCTGCTAGAAAACTGCGCATATTGTTGATTCGGTCACCGTCATTTGTCCTGCTCTCCGATATCATGTGAACCGAAAAATGTGGTGCGTTTCAAATTGATGTTTCTCGTTTCATTCTCTTTTTTTTCCTCGCTGAAATAAAATGTGGAATGGTTTGCCGGATGCGCTTGCTGGTGATGATGGTTGTGCCGATAATAAAGATGCGCTACATATCTACATATTCTTATAACATTGTATAACACATTTTGGTGCGATTATCTTCCCGTTTTTATTTATGCGGATAATTCATTATTTCTTTTACCTTGTTTTTTTTTCACCAATAATGTAAGGAATGCCGTATGTCAGTTGGAATGTTATTGTTTGTTCTTCATGAATGTATACTACCTGCAATGTGCCCGCTGTAATGACTCCAACATTGGAGTCGACAGTATGGCAAATAAAATAAATAAATTATACCCCGCGAATACGATCATCTAATGACAGTGCGCTAGTGATGGCAACGCAAAGATACTGATATTATATTGCAATGAATAGTGCTATCTTTTCCATGAAGTAATCTGTAATAAGAGGCTCCTTTATTTAGTTATCCTAATGACACTGCATTCTTACACATTAAGCTTCATTTTCCGCGCACTGCAGCATGCTATTACCGAGTCGAGCTCTTTCCGCAGTTGTTCGGAGTCTTCTGTCCACTTACCATCACAATATATGCACGAGTTATCCGCTTGCAACCTGAATTGACCAGCCACCCATTCAGCACGATCATTCATATAAATAAAAACGAGAAGCAGCCACAGAACGGAGTCTTCTGGCCCTCCTGAAACAACGTGTTATCGAGGATGGTTTGTTGTTTCCTACAGGAAATAGAAGCTTATGCAAATTATGCAAATATCAGTGTGTTTGAAGATATATTGAGACAAGATAAGTTCAGCAAAATGAGCGAGTGTGTAACAGTGACGAAAGTCTTGCTTAGATCTTGAAAAACGCAATCAATTTCGTTACCAGAATTCCACGCGGCGTCATTTTAAATTCTACGAGTTGCGTGTCGCTGGAGAATCCTTTCCGGAAGCCATGCTTTATAGAACACAAAAAAGGTCTAAAAATGCTTTACTAAATTTCAGTACTATGTAATATGCTATAGAGTTTTAGAGGACACACACGTTAACAAAACAAGCTGATAGTTGCAAGCGCTTGACTTGCCAGCATTCTTGAAACTAGAAATGACATTTGCTCGTTTCTGATCATCAGGTAATGCACCATGTGATTAAGTTTTTTTTCAGTTATGTTGGCACTCGATAGGAATAATGCAGGCAGATGGTGCTCGTACTGTTTATTAAAGTTACCTTATCGCACCCCTGAGGCAACTTCTGTGGATACGAAAAAAATATTTGGATAACTTCAAAGAACGGTGGAGTGAAAAGTGCACAAATACTTTTCAAAAAAGCTTCTTTGTCAATGCAATGAAGTTTATCAACCTCTCACGGTTTTTTTTTTTACTTCAGGTAAAGCAGTACCGTTTAATGAGTGAGCCCAAATGTGGTTCTCAGAATTGAGAAATCTGAAACATAGCTTAAAGACATGAGCTTCCTTCGCCTACAAATTCAATGTCTTTTAAAAACGCTCAATATCAGCGGCTTTCTTTTTCGCTTTTGTCTTTGCAGTAATCAATAACAAAACAAGCAAACCATGGCACGACCCTGAAATCATGTCAGCTTCTGGAGAAGGAATCTTTTATGACTTGTTGTTTATGATCTCCTACGGCGTCCTCATCTTTCTCTATCTGCTGTACCGCACGTCAAAAAGTCGTGCTTCGGGTAATGCACTGCCACTGGGAACAGAAGTGATCCCTGAAGACGAAGACGTGGCAGCTGAATGGAAGGCCGTTGAGAGAATGTGCCTTTACTCGAATAAAGAGTTTGCAGAACATGCGCTGATAGCACGGAGGCTGCACAAACGCTACGACACGCTACAGGCTGTTAAAGAACTCTCTCTCGCCTTACGACCAGCTGAGTGCTTCGGACTGCTCGGCGTCAACGGTGCTGGAAAGACGACAACGTTCCGAATGCTGACAGCCCTTACACCAATGACATATGGTGAAGCCTTCATGAGAGATGTTGCGCTATCTGAAGAACCACGGAAGGTGATGTATTCTGTTGTTTTATTTACATGTTTACATATTTACTTATTTGATCAAAATTTTTTTAAGGCTTGAAGGAACTAAATCAAAAGTAGTGGTGGGTGGAGAGTGGTTGATACTTGCAAATTGTAGCTATATCATTACCCTGCCTATAGAAAGTCGGTCAACCGTGACCCGAATGCGAAGTGCATGATTTTAGAGCAAAACTTTCAACTCAAGTAAATGGTGTGGTATGAAGGGAAAAGACACGCAGAAAGACCGAGCTGACGATGACGGCTCATCAGGACACAATGCTCTGGGGCTAGGTAAGGGCCGAGAAGGCTGTCATCAACGCGCAACGCGTTGGGCAGTATCTAAAAAACATGAAAGTATGCTGTTTACAGCCACGTAATGGCGGCACTACAAACGGTTTCAATTCCAACACGAACACGGCAAAAAACTTATACCGTACATGACTTCAGTTCAAACAGGATTATGCTTGTGCCTAGCATTTGTGTTCACCATCCATTCAGGTCAGCGCAATGCGGAGTTTGGTATATGTGAATGTAGCAAAACAGCCGCCAGTGCATTATGAGAGCGGCATGTAGCCTTGTTCTTTCATAAAACGCATGTCATGACTATCATATTTGCAGCAGTCATATAATTTTGACATCCATTCACGTCACGGAGCACCAAATTTGAAATACGTTAAGCTAGCGAAACTGCCAAGAGCACACTATGAGCGTAGCATGTTGTCGTGTGTCAGGTGACACGCATGTCATGATTATCATGATTGGACAAGGAATTCACTTTAGTCGTCTATTCGCTTCACGTAATACCAAATTAGGTATATGTAAAGCTAGCTAAACGGCCGTGGGTGAATTATGAGCATGCTATGTAGACATGTTTTTACCTGATACGCATAGCAGGATCATCGTGATTGCACCAGTCGTACACCTTCGTCATTTATTCACCTCACGTAAAAGAAATTTGGTATATCTGAGGCTAGCGAAGCGACTGTAAGAGCACCGTGAACGTGGCGTATAGTCATTACTTATATGACATGCATGTCATTATTTCTACGTTAGGGCCTCTCACTTATGTTCACCATACAGTCATGTCATACCATGCCAGTTTTGCAATATGTCATGTGAACAAAACCACTGCAAGAGCAGCAACACCATGACATGTAAATCATGACATTCATGACAAACGTCTCATGACTTTCATGTTAAGACTAGTCACTTATGGTCGTCATGCAATCATAATATGCCATACAAATTTTGGTATAGATACTATTATTGAAACGGCCAGGAGAGCTGAAAGTAGATGGCGGCTGGATAGATAGATAGATAGATTGATATGTGGGGTTTAACGTCCCAAAACCACTATATGATTATGAGAGACGCCGTAGTGGAAGGCTCCGGAAATTTAGACCACCTGGGGTTCTTTAACGTGCACCTAAATCTGAGCACACGGGCCTACAACATTTCCGCCTCCATCGAAAATGCAGCCACCGCCGCCGGGATTCGAACCCGCTCCCTGCGGGTCAGCAGCCGAGTATCTTAGCCACTAGACAACCGCGGTGAGGCACAGACAGACAGACAGACAGACAGACAGACAGACAGACAGACAGACAGACAGACAGACAGACAGACAGACAGACAGACAGAACAGACAGACAGACAGACAGACAGACAGACAGACAGACAGACAGACAGACAGACAGACAGACAGACAGACAGACAGACAGACAGACAGACAGACAGACAGACAGACAGACAGACAGACAGACAGGACAGACAGACAGACAGACAGACAGACAGACAGACAGACAGACAGACAGACAGACAGACAGACAGACAGACAGACAGACAGACAGACAGACAGGACAGACAGACAGACAGACAGACAGACAGACAGACAGACAGACAGACAGACAGACAGACAGACAGACAGACAGACAGACAGACAGACAGACAGACAGACAGACAGACAGACAGACAGACAGACAGGACAGACAGACAGACAGACAGACAGACAGACAGACAGACAGACAGACAGACAGACAGACAGACAGACAGATAGATAGACTAGACAGACTAGACAGACAGACAGACAGACAGACAGACAGACAGACAGACAGACCAGACAGACAGACAGACAGACAGACAGACAGACAGACAGACAGACAGACAGACAGACAGACAGACAGACAGACAGACAGACAGACAGACAGACAGACAGACAGACAGACAGACAGACAGACAGACAGACAGACAGACAGACAGACAGACAGACAGACAGACAGACAGACAGACAGACAGACAGACAGACAGACAGACAGACAGACAGACAGACATAGATAGATAGAAGATAGATAGATAGATAGATAGATAGATAGATAGATAGATAGATAGATAGATAGATAGATAGATAGATAGATAGATAGATAGATAGATAGATAGATAGATAGATAGATAGATAGATAGATAGATAGATAGATAGATAGATAGATAGATAGATAGATAGATAGATAGATAGATAGATAGATAGATAGATAGATAGATAGATAGATAGATAGATAGATAGATAGATAGATAGATAGATAGATAGATAGATAGATAGATAGATAGATAGATAGATAGATAGATAGATAGATAGATAGATAGATAGATAGATAGATAGATAGATAGATAGATAGATAGATAGATAGATAGATAGATAGATAGATAGATAGATAGATAGATAGATAGATAGATAGATAGATAGATAGATAGATAGATAGATAGATAGATAGATAGATAGATGCAGTGAAATTCGCCGAAGTTCGCTAAGAAATTCTTCGCATATACAGGGCCACTCACCAGGTTTCGCAATTTTGAGCTGACAAGCCTAATGCTTAGATGAGCCGTTGACGATCGCATTTGCCGGAATTCGCAATGGTAGGCGTCGCGAAATGGGTCAAATTTCCGCATGGACGCTGCTCCCCCTCCCTTCTGCCAGCGCGTGCTCAAAAAATGAGGGCATGAGGGCCCCATTTCATACAATGAGGGCCCCATACCAACTAAAATTTGGTACGGGGCCTCGTCTGTGGCCCATGGCGGCACTGTCTGAAGCGAGAGCTGCCCGCTTCGAAAAATTAAGCTATTCATCGCCTAAGCATGGGCTGTTAGTCCCAAAATCACGACTGCGTTGGCTTTAGGTTTGTGTCCTAAATCTTTGCCGGAAACGTATTCATCACTATTCGGTACTATGTCCAAGTTCCACACTCGTTTACTGAGGGCTGTAGGCTTAGCGGGTGCCTCTATTGACAGAACATATTCGTTGATCTGCGGTAGTGCGAGTGCTACCAAATGTCAGAGGGGATAAACATGTTCTGCATGCTTACCTCTTCCTTTTTTCTCTAGATGGCACGGGCTTTCCACAACTCAAAAACACGTATATTTATCGCTTGGAAAAATATTGTAGTTTTTTGATGTTTCCGTCTTTTGCCCCACCGCGGTGGTCTAGTGGCTAAGGTATTCGGCTGCTGACCCGCCGCTCACGTGATCGAATCCCGGCGGTGGCGGCTGCATTTCTGATGGAGGCGGAAATGCTGTAGGCCCGTGTGCTCAGATTCGGGTGCACGGTAAAGAACACCAGGTGGTCAAAATTTCCGGAGCCTTTTACTATGGCGTCTCCCATAAATAAAGGCCGGATTTTTAGGCACTAAAAAGTGTGTTTCGGGCGCCAAAGACAGGCAGGTAAAACACTGCTTCAGTCCTTAAAAATCAAAATAATAGGCACTGTAAACTTCTACAAAAACTGAAATATCCCAAAACGACGACATCTGTGACTTGTATCTACGGCAAGAAGCAAAGAATTGATATTAATTAATACTGCAGAAAGGTACCAATGATTGAAAATAGGCATGCATTTCTCGCGTGATTCGCAGTATGTGGTCTTTTGTTTTATTGTTTAGCATTGTGCATCAAATGCCCACAATTCAATTAACACTCTCCTGTGTCTTTATCGTTTCATTGTGGCTGGAAAGGGCATCGCAGGAGCAAATACCCGCCCATAGATACCCCAGAAAAGAGAGATGCTAGGTACAATCGCGTAGGACCAATTTCTCCCTATATCGATGAACACCTTAAAGGGCCCCTCACTAAGTTTGGGCATTTTAAGCTGACAAGCGTAATTGTGCACTGGCCACTTCGTATCATTCCTGTTAATATTTGCAAAACAAAAACATGTCCTGGAAAAACGCTCAATTTCTGATGAATGCCTTACCCTTCTCGCGGGCGTGCGCCCAAATGTCTAGGGAGTGACGTACAGCAATAAACGCCGCTCCTTTACGTTGAAATTGGTGGGCTGACGTAGCATGCCTTACGCTCTTCATCAGAACTTTGTTAAATGCAAGCTATATCTAGAAAAACAGACAAAAAATGTTCTGTTTCCTGATTATATCTTGCATTTTAAACGATACCTCATTAAGAGCGTTGAACGTAACATTATTCTACTTGGAATGTGCAATTTGTGTGCTCGGTTGAGTAGCATGAATGAGGAGTACTTTGGTTTGGGCTGGCTGCTTCATATCATTTTGAAAGGGAAGCGCAAAGGCAAAGGGAAAAGAAAGACCGCGCTTTTTTTCTGTGTTTTTTTTTCATTTCCCTGTGTCCTTGCAATGCCCTTTCAAAATCAGTGTAATGATTAAATGCTGAGAAAAATAATAAAACACGCAAATAGAATCTCGGCTGGTTATTATCTTTTTTTAATAGCCTCGAGGTGCTTTCACTAATAGGCCCTGGCTTCGCGTCCGGCTTAGTGTACCAGTCGCTATACACCAAAACACAGCGAGCTCAGTGCTTGCTGCCATAGTGAAAAGCGCGTGGCGCCGTCCGTTGCAAGTGCGGCGAAGCAACACTATCAACTGCAAGGCGAGCAGACGCACTGCAAATCAAACGCGAAACTTGACAATTCCAGTCCTGCTGTAAGCATGTTTCGCGCTGTTCATGTGCTGGAATTTTATGCTGATTTCGTGTGAAACGTCGAGGAAGCCTTCTTCGGCAGTTCGGAATGTCTGCAGCACGTGCAGTGCAGACTACGGAAGCAGCTTTATCAGGTAGGTACTGTTGCGATTGAAAGAAATGCGAACAGCGGGAAGCGTTGCTTTCGACTCAGTCGAAGTGTGGCGTGCCTTGGCTGTGACAAGGCAGAATTTGTGCTATAAGCCGGCGTCAACGTAGCGCTAGAATCTGGTCCCATGCACCCCTTGCACCCCATGTGTATCAATTGCCAGTGCTGCCGGGCACTCGGAACACAGGCGTGCTCCAAAAGTTCCAGCAAGAACAATATTTTAAAAATGCTACGGTGACGCAGGCTGAAAGCACGTGTAGATTTGCCTAGTGACAGTCAAGGCATGTCGCAGTTCGACCGAGTAGAAAGTCGTGCTTTCGCGCCGTTCACGAATTGCGATAGTAGGCCGTTGCAGTTGTACTAAACATGCGTGGTGCGTGCATCTACGCGTGAATCGTAACACGTATATCCTATTATTGACATGGCGGCCTGCGAAAGAGTACGGCAATAGTTTTGTGCCTCATACTACAGGCACACTGCACGCAAATCGCTGCTATAAAGTGAAACAGCTGGAGTCGTGCTTGAATAAACGCAATAAGTATACTTGTACACTTCACTGGGCTCGTAGCTTTTTCCTGCTGATTGCGATTATATCCTAAGGTGGCGGAGCTCTGCGTTTTTCGTTGTGGACGGAAATCTGTGCCATCGCAATACACCGCACCGGCACAATTCCCGCGATAAGCTGTGAACTTCACAGGCCGTTCTCAGCAATCTCTTCTTCTTGTGCTAGTTGTTGTCACATCAGATGGCAGTGCAGTGGTACCAAAATGACATTTTAAAGCTAGGCGCAGTGTGAACAGGCGCTTTTTCCCATTTTAAACTCCCAGAGTCACTGCATTGCTTGCTAACGAGGCGCGCCTTGGCAGTTGCAAACAAATAGTGGCGTCTCTGGGAGCGAGGGTACACCGCCGAAGGCGCCTGGTGCGAGATAGGAGTGCTCTCGTCTATAGGGGGCTCCACTGCTGACCCAAATGCCGCGGATTGGATTGTGGTCACAGTGGTCACACCTAGATGGAAGCGAAAAAGTAGTTGCCCGTGTACTGCGCTAACAGTGCACGTTAAAGCACACCAGATGGTCAAAATTTGCGGAGACCTCCACTACGGCATCCCTCATGTTCATATCGTGGTTTTTCTACACAAAACCACATATACTACTTCTCTACTACTACTACTACTACTACAATGACTAGGACTACTACTACTACCCCATTTCGCTTGCGTTCGTCTTCTCGTCGTTCCTGCATCGTGGCTTCGCCAACCCTGACAACGCTTAGCTTGTGTTTGGTGCGTCGTCTCTGACCGCATTTTCAGCGGAGCGACGTGCTGTATTGCAGTCACAATACGTGACCCTTGCCAGCCTCTCTTAAAGTACACGCACTGACTGATCCTCCCACATAAGCTGGTATTACACAACAGAGAGCGCCAAATCGACACAACATCGATGACGTACGAGCACGAGTAGGCTGGGGCACATCATGCGCGCGTGACCTTGCTTACGCTTGTTTTTCTTGGTGCGTATGCGTCATGCGATTCTCCAGCCCCGACACCGAAGAGAACAGGGAAAGAGTGAGTTTCGCGATGGCTACATAGGACGAGAGGCAAAGGATTCAAGCTGGCTTCTTCGTATCATGCTTTGGTGGCTTGTAGCGAACCAATTTGAAAGATCGCCGGGGTAGAACTCTTTTCATTGGGCACGCAAGAACTTCTAGTGTCTAACTACAACTTATTATGTCACCTAGAAAGGGGCACTCAAAAAGTAAATTACAAACAAAACGAAATGCGCATGCACATCACATTTTTTTCCCGAAAGCGCTGACGCCGATAGGTTGCAATGTAAAAAAACAAGCTTTCATATACACAACACACTTCGTTCTCTTTATGAGCCATTTTATTCTGTCATGAAAGTAACAAAAATTGAATAATAGAAAAATTTCAAGTGATACGACATTCTAAATTCTTAATTGCCATTACACGAAGAGGACTATTTAGGTACATTAATTTTCGAATGTGTGTTTTAGCATGAAAAGCTTGACATAAGAGCTTTAACCGCAGTTTAATGCAACGCGCTGTTAGTAATTTCCATCCTACTTCATTTTTCATATTGTTACAGCTGTCATTTTTAAGTAATAGCTTAGGACAAACCTTAAAGCCCTGTTCTGCATTTTTCCCTTAAGTGTACTGCGCTAAAAACAGACGAAAACACAAAGAAGAGAAAAAGGACCGTTTTTCGCGCAGTGCACCTATGGATCAGTACCAACTTGGCCAACTAGCCATTCTTCTGTATTTTTTCATGCTTGTCACCTAAAGACATATGACAAGGGATCTCATACGGAACAAGCATATTCACGCATACGGTGAATGTATGCTAAATACACCATTCACTGTAAACATGCCAGCACTTGTCTCAAACTTCACTGTATAAAGTATAATGATTTGGCGACCTTCGCCTCCACTGAATCAACAAGGCATTGCATGAGTTGCCCTCCATGGTTTTTCATTCATTCTCCAGCGACCCGCGGCTGCCCAGAAAAACCTGCTGTTCCTTTCCCACTGAAACACCCAGATTTTCAGGGTGGTTCTTCAGTTTCTTCGGGGCACTGGACAGCTGTATGCAGAAGGCGGTCGCTGTGTCTTCGGCCATAGGCGTGCTTCCACTTAGGGCTGCAGAAATAGCGTCTTTTGCGCTCATCATGCTTCTCCTCCAATCACTCAGAGCATGTCATGTTTGTCTTCGTTGAAAATTATAGTGTTCTAAAATATCAATGTCACCTTTTTTACATGAATAAAGATTTCCCACTAAACGCTTGAAAACAAAATTTGGACTTCAACAGCTCGCATATAGGCAATCTATTAGGAAAATAAGCATTTGTAGGCACTTATAGACATTTAGGCACGAACACCCAAAATAGGCATTTATAGGCACTTGAAAACACCATAAAAGCCCTTCTTAGCCTCTCATTCATGCTCATATATGAAAATATCACAATGAAAACGCAAGGAACCAAATAAGCATATGCCGATAATCCGGTCTCTACTTATAATCGTATGGTGGCTTTAGGACGTTAAACCGCACATATCAATCATGTCTCTGTCTTTGTCGCAGAGTTTACGCCAAAGATGGAATTCCAAGGAAAGTGTGGAATAGCTGCAACGGCTCTTGTGTTATCAGCATTACATTATTAAGCGCTTTGTTTTCCTTAGAAATCATCTTGTTCGCAAAAGGAATACATCGCTAGCGAGCACTTGGGTATGCAACACGAACTGTACCGTAATCATTCAGCGCCACCGAAGAATACTGAAGACTGACGCGAGTGTCAACAAAAAACGTTGAGTTGCTGATGATTATGATATCTGGGATAGAAATACAAAACACTGTGAAGCGGCGAACCACATTAGCGGAAGCAAGGCTGCAAGTCACGCCATGGTACATTTCTTTCGGCAAGCGTTGCACGTCTTTGCAATTTTAATCGAAACATTGCTCCTTATGTGTTGCATATGACACTCTTCAGTGCAACCTACACGTGAACTTGGAGAGCCTCACTTGTAGAAGTGTTGGAAAACGCCAGCGAAGATTTGAAACATTGTCGGCTAAATTTACTGAACCAAACAAAATAAAAAACAAAAATTCAAATGCAGTGCTAGTTGTTATACCTATAATGGCATCGTCGGCTAGATCTTGTGTGTTTTATATCGCACGAATTCAAATGCGAAAAAGAGCTTGGCAATTTCCGGCTGCGAGGTCCGTGGACACGGCCCAGATGACAGAAACTAGTGACGTAGGCCCACGCAATAAGCCATCCGCCGCGGAAAAGACAGATTTGGTCCGTCGTGTGGATGCATCCTTATTGCGTGCTTACAGGAGGTTCATCTTCGATAACTGACAGCGCGAAAAGGACGCAGACGAAGTTTAGGACAACACAAGTGCTGACTCTCAACTAAAGATTTAATAAAGAAAAGGCGCGAATTTATGCACAGTTTAGCCCGCTTCCACAGAGAAACTACGCATGTGCAGCAGAGTCATTCACGTGGTAGCGCTTTTTCAGGACACGTGTAGCATCTATGCATGACAAAAACAAAAAAAACATATCTACACAACATTCTATACTAACAAAAAACAGACTTGTGAAGCATCCTAAGATAGTTGGTACTTTAGAAAATGCCGTTCCTTTTCGCTAAGGGCCACAGACGGATCGCCTATGCACCCTTCACCTTCTCTGTCGATGAAGAAGGCCTCCATTATCTCCCTTGTGTTTTGATGCTTATGGCGGAACAAAATATCTGCTTCCCTCACCATGGGCTCAAAACAACATTCCCTGCAGTGCGATGTCAAGTGCAAACCGCCCGTAGCCCTCAGCGATTCCAAATGATCCCTCAATCTAATATTTACACATTGTCCAATTTGACTGATATATACGCACCCACATAACAACGGCAACCTTTACACAACACCTGACTAGCATCTTATGTATCTATCTTAGTGTTTTTTTTTTACATGAACCGCAAGCTTTACCAACACTCGATAGTTTCCTATGCAAACGGGAGCAAATATTGGCAAGTTTATTGGGGCGGATAAGGCCGCGCCCAGCCAATATCGGCTTCTTGCATTCTTCAGGCAGTGCGAAAACTTATGTACATAAGGTGCGACCACCAGCCACTTTTTCTTTCGCTCTTGCTCTGTTGTATTTTGTGCCTTATTAACAGCCTTAACCCACTTTCTCTGGTTATGACAGGCTCTCGCAATTTCCATTTGCGGGTATCCGCCCGTCTGCAGTTTTTCTAACTGGCTCTGAAAACTTTCTTTCAGAGAATCTGTGCAGCTTTTTTGGAGGACAGCGCGCAGTACCACGCACACTGCGCTGCGAGTTCTCGAAAATGAAGTATCACCAACTACCCCAGATTTTCCTTCTTGTACAGGAGGTTGTCAGAGACGTGGAATGGGAAGAGTAGGGATAAGAATTAGTGGCCAGTATCTTAATTATATGCGCTTCACCGATATAGTTACTTTGTTAGGTAAGGCAGGGGACATGCATTTCCTGATTACAGAAATAAACAAGGAGAGCAGAAAGGTAGGTCTTAAAATTATTCTGCAGAAAACAAAAGTTATGTACTAGAATCTCGAAAGAGAATAGCACTTCGGGATAGGTAGCGGTGCACTTAAAGTTGTAAAATAGTACATCTAGTTAGGACAGGTACTAACCATGGAGCCGAACCACGAGACTGAAGTAATTAGGAGATCTATTCAGAATGAGCTTTAGAACGTTCCGCAAGCATTCTCAAACCATGACTAGTAGACGGCCACTATCACCCAAGGTTAAAGTATACCAGCTGCATCTTGCCAGTAAACTACAGGCAGAAACCTGAAGCCTTACAAAAAGAGTTTTGTTTAAATTGAGAACAACACAGCGAGTGATTTAAAGGAAATGATAAATCTAACCCTAAGGGACAAGATGAGACCTGAGTGGATCAAGGAACAAACCGAGCTTAAAGATATAGTCGAAATCAAACAGAAATGAACATGAGCCAGGCACGTAGCCCATATGCAGGATCTTTCAGTGTCTTTAAAAGTAATTGCTTAGATTTCCAGACAAGGCAGGTGGTCGAAATTTCTGGAGCCCTTCACTACGGCGTCTCTCATAATCATATAGTGGTTTTGGGACGTTATACCCCACATCTCAATCAATCAATCAATCAATCTGATTCCAGGGCGCTGTTGAGGACAATATGATTTAGAGGGAATCCAATGTCTTTATAAACGATGCAATCATTGGCCAAAAGCTTGATGTTGGTTCTAATGAATTGGGGCAGATCATTGTTTCGCTATTTTTTTACAAAATCACAGCTTTGCCGCCAAGGGGAAGCAATGAACGTGATAATAAAAAATTGAAATGTCTCGCCAAGAACGGCAAGCAGATCGAAACTTTCCCCGCGCTTCTCAAGCACAATTGACGCACGAAACTTACTCGTGGGTGCAGATGAACACGAATATTTGTCTCAGTTGTGACTTCGCTTTGTCTGAAAAGTCCACCCTTTTCCCAAACGGAGATTGTGCTGAATGCAGTCCCTTTTGTTCGCCTGGAAACTACAAGAGAAACGTTCCGGTGAACGCCCAAGGCATACGATTCTACCCGCCGCGAGATAAGCGTACGCACGCGTGAGCGTCTACCAACCGCCTAAACTTCCGCGGGGCAAGGTACACGTGAGAGATAAACGCATGAGCACGCGTCGCCGCGTCGTGACGATCTGGTGACGTACTCCTATTGCGCCATCTCACAGGTAATGTTGAAAACATGATTGGTCCCTGAGATGGGTATCACCAGCGGTAAGTGGTAGATATAAATAGCTTGCCAGTTCAACGTTGATGGAGGTGCGTCCACAGAACACCTATGCACTACTACTTAGTAAAGGGAAACTGTGCCTTTGACAGTGCAATGAAAATAAGGGTAGCGGTGGCATTGTGAACTAAGTTATCCGACCTAGAGAAGGCGCTGGTAGGACTATTATCATCATTGCGCTAGAGCAATATGGCAGCTCCTTAGGTAGCAGGAGTGGGGGATAATGGTTCGCGCCCGCAGATTTTTGGGCGTTTATTCGCTGCTATTGCGGAGTGGTATTCGTTCACATGGCACCGTAATGTTACTATAAATATTTCCGCAATGCAGCCAAGTTATCTAGAGGCCTCACCTGCCAAAGAACACGCCAAGCAAGTAAGCTTACATTCTTTATTGCCAATCATGAATGCAGCAGTATGTCTGTGAGAAAGGAGCGCTGTCTCTCACAGAGTTGAACAATACATGACAAAAACAAACAGTGATAGCCATCTCTTTAATAAAATTACCCGCAGAAATTGTGAAACTTTCTCTTGGGTCATTGAGTCAGACAACGATATTTACACTGGAATCCCCTTGCACAGTACTTGGTACTGTCCAGCCCATTGTCTTTCTCACCACGCATGCCCTCAAAAAGTGTAGTGTCAGTATGATTAACCTGAGCCGCAACATGATATTTGACAACGCATTGGCGAGCAGCACATCGCGTTGAATAAAAAGACATGAAACAAATTCTCATCTGGAATCGGCCTCCTACATCATAACATACATCCTTGCACCACAATCAGAATATATGAAAAGATGAAATATTTTGGCAAGAAACACTAATTGTTGGTCGCCCTACTGTCCTGTGCCAGCACCATGTGAGTATTTCCTCTTCATTCACAAGAAACAGTGGCTTGGGGTACGATTTGAAGGCAGTTAGAAATTTGAGATTCCCGTTCGCAACAGGTTCAATTACCAAGCGGCGATCTTTTATTCAAATTGACTGAAAAACTAATGCGACGGTATGAGAAGCACTAAGTTAGCAATGATTCGGTAGAAAAGTGAAGTAGGTTTTCACTCAACGAAGCCCACCAATAAAAACTTTTGCTAAATATTATTTACTTGCATGGAACTAAATGACCCTTACTTTTTGAATGACCTTCAAAGTTTTTATGCTTTGCATTGACAGATAAATAAATCAGTTTTCTTTGTGCCAATGATGCATAGTCATGAAAGACACTGCTCAAACGATGGACATTGGCAGAAGCTGAATGCACATGTTTATTCGCTACTTCCTAAATGTCTGCCTCACTTTCAACACGGGTATCATTGAAAACTAGTCCTTTGGGCCACATATTTCACAGGAATATAATGGAAATAGCTGTTTGTAGACGTTCTAATTATCAACATCTACAAAGACTGGCCAACTTTGAATTATACCTACTGAGTGCACTCAGTCATTGTTCTGTTAAAAATTAGCATACCTTTAAAAATGCCTTTACATGTGTCAGGTAATTTACGTAGAACAAATAATAATACAGTAATAGGTTGTTATTTGAACTAGGTTAAATAAAAGCTCACAGCCCTGTGTTTTTCTATTGGGTGAAATCTCTCGACAATTTGAACACATTGGTATCCACAACAGCTAATTCAAACTGGGCGCCCCTTGTTTTGCTTCTCACAAAAGTCTGTCCAGAGTGATCACAATATTTTGCAAAAACAAACCAAACTAGAGGAGGAGAACAACTGAACAGAAGCATTTCTCAGCAGATGAGATTTCGGATGCTGTACTGGAGCCCTTGGACAAGCTAGGAATGATGGTCATGGAGTCACAGTGGAAAAAATGCAAGCGAATGCCAATTACTGATTACTTCTCATTTTGATTGTGTTAACTCTGTCATGTACACAAACATGTTTCGAAGTACAACTATGTACATACGTTTAAACACTAAAACTGACTGCTTGCATGCGTGTCGGTGCTTGTTTTTGGCGTATCATCAGCCTGATTACGCCCACCGCAGGACAAAGGCCTCTCCAATGATTGGCCGATCAACTAGGTCCTGTGCTTTCTGCTGCCACGTTATTCGTACAAACTTTTTAATATCATTGGCCCACCTAACCTTCTGTCTTCACTTCATGCGTTTTCCTTCTCTGTGAATCTAGTCATTTGCCCTTAATGAACAGCTGTTATTCTGCCTGCGTACTACATGCCCGGCTCATGTCCATTTCTTCTTCTTGATTTCACCTACGATATCCTCAACACCAAATTGTTTTCTTACCGACTCTGCTCTCTTCTTGTGTCTTAAGGTTACACCTATCATTTTCCTTTCCATCACTCGCTGCGTCGTCCTCAATTAACCTGAACCCTCTTTGTAAGTCTCCAGGGTTCTGCTCCATAGCTAAGTAGTGGCAAGACGCAGCTGTTATATACCTTCCTCTTGAGGGTTAGTGACAGATTATCATTCATAATTTCAGAATGCGAATGCGATCCACCCATTCTTATACTTTCTCATCCTTCTAAGTATTTTACTCTCATGGTGCAGCTCCGTGATTTCTACCTCTGCAGGACATGTCTTGCCTAATGGAGGCACGAGTTCTTGCACAGTTTTTTTAGAACTTTGATAGTGTCACTCCTAACATGCACGTGGTATGAGTAACTGTTTCAGCGCTCCTACAGGTGTATTTACCACTGCCTTGCAACATTCTTAACATTCAACAGTCTTTACAATGTGATAAAGAAGTGCTGCTAAATATGCACTACTACAAGCCCATTTGTTACCTAGTTATATGTGATACTCTATGCAAAGTTTGACACATAGAGTGAAGTACAGTATGTGCACCCCATGACATGCACTCTCTGAGAAGTGTGAAGCCTGCACACTGCCTGTAAACTGAGTAAATCATAAAGCAAAAAACAACAATCTGTGCACCCAATTTCTTACAGCTTGGACATACCGTATGCTATCACTGCTTTTCAGTATAAGGCTTCCATTTGTCCACCTGGCATATTGGTGGCACATGGGGTTGTCACTATGACAACTGTAGAGCTTCTTACGACTGAATGTGGGTAGCTTGAAAATCAATGGTCTCTCTTTAGTCATGTTTTCCGAGAAGAAAAAAAGCTGACTCATGAGCAAGGTAAAACAAAATGATTGAACAAAAATATGTTCAATAAATAAAGTGTCTTCAACCATACCTTGCAAGGGTTTTGGCCTATCAGCTTGCTTTCAGTGATGACACTTTCTCCGCTGATTTGAGGTAGATTCATAGTTAAGACACATCCAAGTGTACACTGATATGAATAGTTCCTTCGAGGCTGAGGTTGGGTTGTAAGAAAAAAAACAGTGCTGGTTACTTTGGTAGAAGCGTGAACGGATTGGCGATGCACGACTAAGAAGAGTGTATATGGGAACACTGTATATAAGAAAGGTAGTGTGGACATAACATAGCTGTTTTTGTGAATTTGTCTTGTGGATGATATTATAATGAATTTGTTTTTGTGACGTTCTCTAGAGGACAAAGCTGGATAATTTCCCAACTGGTAGAGTATATGGTTCATGCAAATGTAATATGGTTCATTGGAAACTTACAAAAAATGCACAAATGCATATATGTACTAAAGGTTCACTTGGCTCTACTTTGTATTGAAGTTATGAGCACATATTGCAGCAGACTCTTTGCGAGAAGAAACAGGTAAAACTTATGCTGTGATCTATGCTACAAATTTTAGCAGTAAAGATAATTTCAGTGAATGTGACAATAAAGTAAACAATCTCAAACATTCAAAAGGTGTGCACTTCGTTAGCTGTACAAGTCGAAAAGTCATATGAAATGACAAAACCTGTAGCGCATGCAAAAGAAAAGGGACATGATCAGATGCAAAGCAGCGCATTTTCACTCACCGGCGAACACGCCTACATTGTTTGTGCGAGATTATTCCGTCTTTATAAGCAGTCTCCGAGTGATTTGCCGGCATTCAGTTTTCACGCTGGAAGCTGCGCAGCCGGACGTCGGTGAAGCACAGCAGCTGACATAGTTCACAGCCTTTAGACACGATATCTTTGCCGTAGCGGCCCGTAAAGTCTGACACACAAGCTCGCAGTGATGTATCAAAGCTGAATTAAAACGGAGCTTCGCAATGCCGATCGACCAAAAGTACCGCTGCTAACCGCGGACAATTTGAACAAATTACCCGACAGAAACGCTGTCGATGCCAATAGGCTGATGCTTTTGGAGCGTCAATAAAAATTTCAGCAGCGTTGTGCGCCCCTAACAGAGAAAATGCGCACTAACTTATCTGACTGCTAACAGAGGAGTTAGTAGTGACCGGCTAGCATGAGGGTGACCGGCTAGCTTCCTTAATGAGCTTAATTCTTCTGATCGCTGGTTCAGAATACTACTCAGTTTCAGTTTCACTTTATTTACTTTCGCATTGCTGAAATCAAGGTGCCGCAGCGTCATCCAAATTGCTGAAATCGAGATGACACAAAACTGAACTTGAATGCCCGATACGCTCAGGTATAGGAATCGAGCATAATACTATCTCCTGATCAGATATGCTATCTATAAGTTCAATGGAGGCCTTGTTTGCGAAAAATTGGTCACTGATAAAAACTAAATCAAACACATTTGAAGGATACCCCAGTACATGAGTAGGTTACTTAACAGTTTGAGAAAGATTAAATGTCAGCTTAGTATCAATAATAATGTCGCACGAAGGTGACTGATGGTTCACACTGAATCAGTCGATATCAGGAAGGTTAAAATTGCCAACCAGTAATAATCATACTTGAGAGAGCATGAAGGTACATTCATTAATACAGTAATGCGTTGATCCTAAGGATGACGAGAGACTGCCAAACACGCAACGAATTACCAATGGACAGAAGGTTAGGTGCATTTTACATTTTACCCACGGGTTTTAGTTGAAGTACATTCTTTATTACATGTTCATTACAATTTCTGCAAGGTCCTTGTCATTTTCTTTGCAATTCTCTGGAATTCCATACACTGTTAGATTACACTGTTGCGAGCGCTTTTCAAGGCGGTCTCGTCTGACTTCCACAGCTGAAAGGGATTGCTGTCATTTGTTTAGTGCGGTTACACATGAGGAAGCCTAAGCCTTATCATCGAGAGCTGCTACTGTTTTTCAGTTTACATACGATGGCAGTTAGTTGGTCATTCCTGATTTCTTTGACATCATCTGCAATTTGTTTATTCTGTTTGGAGAGAAGGGTTAGGTCTGTTCTGGATCAAGGGTTTGTGCTAACGTCCCTAGAAAGTGACTACTTTTAGACACTAATAAGCACAGCAGCCTTCGGCACGACAGCACAACTAGAAAAATAATATTTTAACGAGAACATTCGCCATGGCGTCTGCTCACCTGTACGACGAAAACAAATGGATTAGTCGTCGTGCCAGCATTGCATCAGTGTCCTATGGCGTCTGAATGGTTGCGATCCCACTTTATACTCCAGCGTGTTACCTGCAGCGACGTCAAAGATCCATCAAAGCTCGCAAGAGTGCCAGCCGCTGTTGATGAAGGGGGCGTAGTCTAGATACAGTTGAAGTGCGCATGTGCCGTCGACGTGTTAGGGACGTGAGCATCGTCGGTTGTCAAGCGTTGATCGCAGCTTGCCAGCCTAGTACATCACACATAGCCGGAATCAGTAGAAAGGTAGCGGCAAGTTGTACGACGAGAACAAACGGATTTGACGTCATGCCAGCAGTGCCGCCGCACCCCATCGCGTCTAGATGATTGCGATGCCACATTGTTATCTAGCTTGTGCCTGTAGTGCCATCAAATTCAGTGTTTCGAATGTCCCTTGCATTTGTGGAGGTACTATCTTTTGCTTCAGGCAATGAGCAAAAACACGAGACTAGAGACAGACAAATCAATCCAGTTTTCACAGAAGTTTATGGCTCTTATTTTCTATTTTTTCCTTGTGTACCCGTACCGCCCAAGGCCTATATGGGGGACGGGAAGGCAGACAATTTTTGTACAGAATACAGATAATTAGACAATACAAAAACGTCAAGCTTTGCCGGAAAGGCGCAGCAACGAACGCGATATCAACAAATTGAAAAGTCACGCGCAATATTGAAAGCAGATCGAAACATGCCCCACGTCTCTCATGCACAAATGACCCACAACATGTACTCACAGGTACAGATGCAAGCGAATAATTGTCTCATTTGTTACTTTGCTGTGTCCGAAAAGCGCGCACTTTTCGCCAATAAAGACTGCAATGATTGCAGTGACCTTTGTGCAACCGCTCGCAACAGCAGAATTGTTCCAGGTAAAACCCGAGGCCAGCCAAAGCGTACGACCTTTCACTCCTTGCCGCTGCGAGATAGGGGCGCGTGAGGGAGCGTCGCTCCCCTCCTCTAAGCCGGGCAAAGTAGGAGATTAGAGCGGCCGCCGCCGCGCAATGTGGCGATGCGCGCTCATTGTGCCATCTTGCTGGTAATGCTGAAAACACAATTCCCCCCGCCCCCCGCCCCCCATCGAGATGATCGTGAGCAGCGGGAAGTGGTAGGCATAAGTAGCTTGCCGTTAGAAGGGTGAAGGATATGCTCCGGGGTGGCACAGTGGTTAACGCCTCGCTTTCACGACGCAGAGGTCGCATGTTAAATTCCGCGCGCCCGAGTGTTTTTTTCTGTATTTTTTCCTTCTTGCGTTTTTACATGTATAGATAGTATACATATACGGTGCATGACATCGACGCCGACGCTCACGTCGACGCCGGCAGCAAAATCCAGCCGAGAGTGTTCATATAATTGCTATCACAATAAAGACGTAATTCATTGTACACATACGAAGTTACACAAGCGGGTAGATAATATAAAGGAAGTTTATAATACCATTCCGCAACTAACAACCGCAGGTTGACACAACTACGGTGAATATGCAAATGCATCAGGTGATGTGATTCTTTCTACCGATAAAGAGAATCTTTCCCACTGGTCTATAGCCTTGAAGCAAGAATGACATTTGAAGCGCCTGAGTCCTGCAGCTCATTATCCTAATTTATATGGGCCAGTCGCGGGAATCTGATTTCAAAACCTATTGCTGGGGGCCCAGACTTGTGTGGTGGCGGACATATAAAAGAGCTTCCAGGACAAGAATTTTACTTTCATGAGACACTCTTGTGGGTGAGTTAGCTGATTGCTCTTTTTACCGTTGTGATCGCTGTGTCTGCCTGCCACTGCGGTTGCACCTATTGCATGCTGCGCAGGATAGATCCACCGCAAGTGTTAACACTATTTGGCCCTGTGGTTTCCTCGTGGGGCCACGTCTCAATAACAAACGTGAGAGTGAAGTCTGAGTCTGCGTTTGTGTTGTTCTGTGCGTTTTCCTACTCGTATTCTGGTCATTTCGGGTAGTTTCCGAGCGTCTAATTTCTGCAACGTTCCTGGTGCCCATACTGTGTTTTCAAGGCTGCAGTCTTCAAACTCGTTATGAGAACGCATTGCCTTTTATGCATAGGTAAGGTTCACTCGAACTTCCTGCTGTGACAGCAGCGCCAGAACGAATAGCGTAGTGAGAAAAAGTAGCAAATCTGGACAGGTGCGATAAAAATTAGCCGTGATGTTGCATTTTTTAGCAAGAAGGAAAATTATCCATCTACAAGTTCCCAAGTGCGCATGTGGTTTATGCGACGAGTGATGGATGAACCACGAAGCATTTCTTTATGCCTTTTTATCCTTAGGGCGCTTTTCTTTGCAGCCCAACGTTCCGATGCCAGTGAAACTGGGCGGATAAGGGAAAGCTACACAGGGCTACCTGGCTAGTGTACCGTGCCTATCAGTTTCTGAAAATTTATTTATTATGACACTTGCTCCTGTAAGCTCAAGTATGTATTCCTGCTCTCCCATCACGTCACGCGCTCTATCATTATCCAGCAGCCTAAAACTTTCGTGAACTCCCGCAAATACTTCAGCGGTGCTTGTGTTGAAAACTAATTGCACATTTTTGTTATTGTCACGTGATTATATTGCAACCAACTGGTAGGTATGCGTGGCACTGGTTTTGGTGAGAAACTTAGCATATTGCATTAAGGTATTGTCGGGCTACTATACATACACTTTTCGCTTCAATCCCACCGACTTTTTATGGCCCAACAAACTGATTGATTTGTAGGGTTTAACGTCCCAAAACCACTCTATGATTATGACAGACGCCGTAGTGGAGGGCTTCAGAAATTCGGCCACCTGGGGTTCTTTAACGTGCAGCAGTATTTGACTACACAGGCCTACAACATTTCCGCCTCCATCAGAAATGCAGCCGCCGCAGCCGGGATTTGATCCCGCGACCAGCGGGTCAGCAGCCGAGTACATTAACCACTAGAGCACCACGGCGGGGTGGCCCAACAAACTCCCACAACTGGTTACCCTAGAAAATTTGCAGTTGTGCGCGAAAAATAATGTGGGTAAAATAGTGATATGTAACGAATGAAAACTTCATTGGGCGGTAAAATATTCTGAAGCCCGGTGTTATTATATATTAATGCGAACAACACCATAAAAATACACTTTGTTAGTATTTCTAATTCAAGTTTACTTTCTTGCTTTCATCACTGCAGTGGCAATCTCGAATCGGCTACTGCCCTCAGGGTGACGCGCTACTGGGGAAGCTCAACGCTTACGAAAACCTCTACCTGTTCGGCCGCCTCCGAGGTGTACCTGAAGAAAACCTACCCGATGTAGTTGCTCAAATAATTGATGTCACAGGTTTAGAAGAACATGCCACCAAGAGATGTGACTATTACAGGTAAGTTTCTGCCTAAGCTGCGCCACAGTCAGTTGATCTCAATATTATTGCGGAGCTTCACGTACCAATGCTACTACGTAAGTTTGCGACATGTCAAACTGGTGGAAGAACTACGTTCTAATAGGTCCTGCAAAGTGATTTTGGGTGAGCCTGAGTCACTGTTAAACATGGGACGCAAGGCCTTGAGCTCCGGCGGCTTCCTAACGGGCTGGACGGACCAAAATTATTCTTCTAATGTGGAGCAGAGCAGAGCCTCCTCTCAGCGAGACTGTCTCCTCCTGTTCTCTCATTGTTTGGAAATTTAAGCTCGAGCACTCCCGTAGTATAGGTGCCAGTGTTGCTCCTGAATCACAATTTTGCAATTTCTCTGTCAAATATATATTAATAAGGGTAACAAATATTCAAGAGAACTCAGCTTCGGTAATTGGGTGGTTGCAGTTGCCACCACGTAACCACCTGCAATCTTTGCATAATGTGTTGAGTGGCGGTGGGTTTTCACGTCTTCCGTGCAGTATGGACTCCATAAAATTTCGGCCACCAGAGATTTTTCAACAAGTGGGCCTACATTAAGAACACGAGAGTCCTTCGCATTTGTGTTCTTTCAAAATCCAGTGGCAATGAGCACACATTGAACCTCGCTTCAGGCTAAGCAGCGTGACGCCTTTGTGCAAGACTTTCACGGGGGCTCATGTTGCTGAAAAGTTACCTTTAAGGCTACATTCCAAGCGAAATAACCTAGGAGCACAAATTCGCACTCAAAATTACAAACCATTACAAGAATCAAAACAACCTCCATTGTGTCGTCATTCACTTTTTCCATCATATCTTACCTAGTATGGTTTTCTTTATTAATTAAGAGGCAATGCTGCATGGAAAGCTACCCGGGCTCCGAACAAGGACGTAAATACTGGCAGTTATATCTTCGCAGCTACAGCGATTCCCTTTTACGTTACAGTTACTTATAATATTATGCCCTATTTTTTTCAGGCGTCATTGCCTGCCAGATCTCATTATTGTTGTGTCTAACAAAAAGCTAGCCCTTAAGCGCACACTTCTTTCCTTCATTCATAGCGAAGGTTTTGCTCTCGTAGTCTTCATGTCTTGAGGAAGTACGTGGAGGAATATTGGTGAGCTGCCAGATTATAATAGACAGTTATAGTATACTGGTCTTCTCGGGATACCGGGCATACCGTGATACCGGAATCGAAGTGCACATGCGCAGATACGTACGTTACCCGTACCGCTTATCGTACTCACGGTATTTTTTCATATTAGGCGTTACCGTGGTAGCGTAGGCGTACGCAGAGTATGGCCGCACTCACATGGCCGCGCTCTCGGACGCCCGCTTTGAGGTAATTTTGGCGTAGTTGTTGAAATATTCACCTTTCGCAGCAAACTACTGTTTAAAGTGGCTTCGCTTGACTTCAGTTTGCTTCGACGACCGAGTATCAGGGATGTTGGCGTAGATTTTGAGATAGCTTCCTATTTCAAACGCGTCTATGCCTAACTGTAAGATCAATGTAAACAAATCGGCAACACCTTTTTTCGCGTTTGGTGCATGGTTCATATTTATTTCATTTACTATTGGTAAAATAAACCATTAACGATGCATCATGCGGTGGCATATGCAAACATTCTCGTTTTATTTTTATTTTCACTGTCTCTAACTTATTACCCATTTGATAATGGGCGCCACTGTCGCAGCTAGGGCACGTAAACCACGTAAACGCTATCCCACTAAACTATAAGACGCTGTCCACAACGAACATTTGCTGCATGGTAACATCATTTCCTTAACCTTCGCTATCACGTTTACCATAAACTCTAACTGCCCAAAAAGATCACGTGCTAAGTTACACCAAACAGGAGTTTTCCACACGGCCGTCATTGCTGCTGGCGAAGCTGACTGACCGTCCCCTGCTTATAGCACATATATACACCATTAGGTGGATGGGATCATCGCCACCCTGGTAACTCATTTGGTAGAAAATCAGATGCGTTATTTGAAAATCGCAGCTTTGCTTCTTGCGCAAGGCCAGTTATCTTTGCACTACCTTTATTTATTCACACTTATACCACAACTGCTTCTAATACCATTACCTAATGTTTTTGTGGCATGATAGTCTGCCAGATCTTTTTATTATGTTGTCTACCAAGGTGATATTGCCACGTTCAGTTTCCCAAAATTTGATATCGTCCCAAAACACTACACGATTCTCAGCGCAAACCGCGCCTGCAGTTTTTGAGAAGCTTCCGGACTGTAGTAGATCATTTTTATAAGATCACGCCCACTCTGCGAACGGTACAGATTATTCTGGAACCTACGCCACTATCAGTGATAACGCTAGAACATTTGCAACAAGAGTATAAATGCCGACGCGCTTCGCCGCTTGTCAGTTGTTGATCGAAGGCCGACGCTCCGTTCGCCGCTATCAGTCCAAGACTGCTATCTGTGCAAGACTGCTGCTGTAATTGGACTTTCTGTTTACCAGGCACAGCTTCGCCCAAATAAACAGTTAAATCCCAACACGAAGTCTCCTGTCTTCGGCCACGTCACGACCCCGAGACATCTGGTGGAGGTGCTGTTTCTTCCATGTACCGGACGCCTCCGTCAAGCAGTGAACCCAGCCCATGCCGTGAAGACACCGACGCAAGCAACGAGCAGTGAGTAAGCCAGAGGCAACAAGGTCTGTCACCGGAGTACGGGCTTTTACTGGACAAGGCTAAGAAAACCAAGACGTTGACGTCGACCACGGCGACCATGTCTACGCCAGTTCTACCTGCACCACTCCTGCTCCGGCCACCCAAAGAGCCGCCAACTTTCCGCGGTTCGCCACTGGAAGACGCAGAAAACTGGATTGTTAGGTTCGACCGCGTCGCCGCCTTCAATGACTGGAAAGACGACGACAAGCTACGGCATGTGTATTTTGCCTTAGAAGATGCTGCTCGGACCGGGCTCGAGAATCAAGAGCGAAGCCTCACAACGTGGGACGCCTTTCGCACCAGGTTCCTCACCACTTTCGCAAGTGTGGTACGCAAGCAGAAGGTCGCAGCTCTCCTCGAAACCCGCATGCATATGCCAAATGAAAACGTGGCGCTATTCACGGAAGATATCATTAAACTCTTCCGCTACGCTGACTCCGACATGTCAGAGGAGAAGGTCCGTCTACTTATGCCAGGAGTAAAGCAGGAACTCTTCGCTGGGCTGATCAGAAACCCGCCTAAGACGATCGCCGAATTCATTTAAGAAGCATCTACGATAGAGAAGACTTTCGAGATGCGCACGCGGCAATATAACCGTAGCTTCTCGTCTACAAGCTACACCGGCATTCAAGCGCTAGGAACCACTGACTTGCGTGAGACGATCCAAGCGATCGTGCAAGAGGAGCTGCGAAAATTACTTCCTTCAGCGCAGCCTCACGTGGAATCCATCGCGGACGTCGTACGCCAGGAGATCCAGCAATCGCTGGGCATTCCTCCGCCTCAAGAGCCGCAGCTGCAAGCCATGAGCTATGCTGCTGCAGCCCGCCACCACGCCCCTCCTCCAAGCACTCACCAAAACGCTGCCCCATCACACTTCCGTCGCCAGACGCCACCGCTGCCACCACCCCCACCGACGTCCTACCGTTCGCCAGCGGCCCAGCACAGTGCGCCGAGGAAGACTGACGTATGGCGCACCCCTGACCACCGCCCGCTCTGCTACCACTGCGGCGAGGCCGGACACACTTACCGCCATTGCCAGTACGGACAGATGGGACTGCGTGGCTTCACCGTCGATGCACCACATCCGCAGCCAGGGGAACGGCCACGTGACATCGCCGACTACCTGACAGAACTCAATGGACACAACGAAGTCCTTCCCGTTCGCCGTCGCTCAGCCGCCGCATGTCACCGCACCCCCGGCAATACTCTGGCCCAACGCGGGGCTGGTCTCCTAGCCCGTATCCGGGAAACTAAGGGCAGCAACCGATGGAGGTGCGGTTGCTGGGCGACGAACTACCGAAGATCCTCCTCCGACGACGACGCCACGACGGAGCTTTCCGAACACAACGCCAACCAGGCAAAGCCTTGACGGCGAAAGCTCACTTACCGAAGGTGGCCTGACGACGCAACATAGAAGCAGCGAAGCAGCGAAACCCCAAATATCAATCAATCAATCAAAAACGTTATCCACAGAAGAAGCACTACCGCTGCGCACGCCGTCAGGAAACCATGCCTTGAATGTGCTGGAAGAACAAGTCACCATTCCGCCTCGCTCAAGCGTCATTATTTCAGTCGGCGCTCCTAAATCACCTGACTTAGAAGGCGTCGTTGAAGGCAGTCAGCATCTGTTGGTCACCCGAAATATTTGCGTCGCAAGAGGAATTGCAGAGCTGCGGGGAGGCAAAGCAACGGTTATGCTCAAAAATTTCAGCATTGAGTACAAACATGTGAACGAAGAAACAACGGTCGCATACATCAAAGAAATTGTCAAAGCCACCAGTGCTTTCGCCCTCGCCGTTTCTGCGGAACCTGCTCAGAGGAACCAAGCCCCTCCCATAGCTTTCGACGTCAATCCAAGACTTCCGAACGATAAGCAAGAACAGCTCAAGGCCCTGCTCCTGCAATACGAAGAATGCTTTTCGTCGTCATCGAAAATTCGGCAGACCCCAATCACGAAACATCGCATCATAACCGAAGAAAAGGCCAGAACACTCCGTCAGAGTCCGTACAGGGTTTCGACGTGAGAACGTGAGGCCATGAAGAGACAAGTTGAAGAAATGCTGCGGGATGGCATTATCCAGCCGTCCAAGAGTCCATGGGCATCCCCCGTGGTGTTAGTGAAGAAAAAAGGACGGGACCCTACGTTTCTGCGTCGATTATCGCCGCCTGAACAAAATCACAAGAAAGGACGTGTATGCTCTCCCACGAATAGACAAGGCACTTAATCGGCTTCATAACGCCAAGTACTTTTCGTCAATGGACCTCAAGACTGGCTATTGGCAAATCGAAGTCGACGAAAGAGACCGAGAGAAGACGGCGTTTATAACACCGGACGGCCTCTTCGAGTTTAAGGTGATACCTTTTGGCCTTTGCTCAGCACCTGCAACTTTTCAACGCGTTATGGATACAGTACTGGAAGGATTGAAGTAACACACTTGCCTTGTGCACTTTGACGACGTCGTCGTGTTTTCCTCGAGTTTCGACGAGCATCCTCGGCGCCTTGAAGCTGTACTTCAAGCCATCAAGACGTCCGGACTCGCGCTGAAGCCAGAAAAGTGCCGATTTGCGTACGAGGAGCTCTTGTTTCTATCAGCAAGTCTGGAGTTCGTCCTGATCCACGGAAAACAACCGCCATCGCCGACTTCCTGCCACCCACTGACAAGAAGGCGGTGTGCCAAATTCTGGGCCTGTGTGCCTAATATAGGTGGTTCGTCAAAAACTTCGCCCGCATGGCCGATCCTGTCACTAACCCTACCAAGGCCGACGTGGAGTTCAAGTGGGAAACGCCACAGGAACGTGCTTTCCAGGAGCTTAAACATCGCCTCCAGACGCCTCCGTTACTTGCCCGTTTCGACGAATTCGCCGAGACAGAAATACACACTGACGCAAGCAGCGTAGGTCTTGGCGCCGTTCTTGTGCAGAGAGCTGACGGACTTGAAAGGGTTATTAGTCGTGCCAGCCGATCGCTATCCAAAGCAGAAGCAAATTTTTCCACAACAGAAAAGGAGTGCCTCGCCATCATCTGGGCTACGTCGGAATTTCGCCCCCTACCTCTACGGCAGGCCGTTCAAAGTTGTGAGCGACCACAACGCCTTGTGTTGGCCAGCCACCTTGAAGGACTTTTCAGGTCGCCTCGCACGATGGAGCCTCAGACTTCAAGAATATGTCATTACTGTCATTTACAAGTCCGCCAAAAAAACATTCCGACGCCGACTGTCTCTCTCGTGCGCCTGTCGACCAACCACTACCCGACGACCCGGATGACGACTACTTCTTGGGAACGATTACTACCGACGACTTCGCTGAACGACAGCGGGCCGACCCGGAACTTAAGGCCCTAATAGAATACCTCGAAGGCAGGACCGCTGAACTCCCGAAGGTATTCAAGCGTGCACTTGCGTCGTTCTTTCTACGAAACGGTCTTCTACAAAAGACTTTTCACCGCTTCGAGCTAAGTACATCCTTTTGGCGCCTTCAGCTCTGCGACCAGAACTCCTGCAGGTCCTGCACGACAATCCGACGGCAGGGCACCTCGGTGTTTCTCGCACGCTCGCGAGGATACAAGAAAGGTACTACTGGCCACGTCTTACCAACGACGTCACTCGTTATGTGAGGACATGCCGGGACTGTCAGCGACGCAAGACACCGCCGACAAGGCCAGCGGGACTTCTGCAGTCAGTTGAACTACCTTGCCAACCTTTCCAGCAGACTGGTATGGACCTTCTGGGACTGTTCCCGACGTCGGCTTTCGGAAACAAGTATAACATGGTAGCCAGTGACTACCTCACCCGCTACGCCGAGACAAAAGCCCTGCCAAAAGGCAGTGCATACGAGGTAGCTAAGTTCTTCGACGAAAATATCGTCCTACGTCACGGCGCCTCAGAGGTCCTTATCACCAACAGAGGAACGGCATTTACTGCCGACTTCACTCAAGCGATCTTGGCATACAGCCATACAAATCACCGCCGGACGACAGCGTACCACCCACAGACCAACGGCCTCACCAAGCGGCTTAACAAGACGATCGCCGACATGCTGGCAATGTACGTCGATGTCGAACGCAAGACGTGGGACGCCATTCTTCCGTACGTGACCTTCGCATACAACACGAGAGTGCAGAAGACGACGCAGATATCTCCATAGAAATTGCTCTACGGAAGGAGCCCGGCAACGACGCTCGATGCCATGTTACCCAACGTCACCGACGAAGAAAACCTCGATGTGAGTGAGTACCTTCAACGCGCCGAAGAAGCCCGACAACTTGCGCGTGTTCGTATCAAGAATCAACAGACGACCGACAGCTGCCGTTACAACCTTCGACGAAGCTTCGTGGAATGAACGTGTTTGGGTGTGGACGCCGATACGCCGACGTGGACTAAGTGAAAAGCTTCTGCGACGGTACTTCGGACCTTGCAGGGTGGTTCGACGTCTTGGGCCACTTGATTATGAGGTTGTCCCCGACGGCATCACGAACTCTCAACGACGCTGATCGCGACCTGAAGTCGTCCATGTCGCACGCCTCAAGCCGTTTCATGCGCGTTAACACAATGAAACAGTGTTTTTTGTATTATTGTTGTATCGTAATTTATTCATTGTACTTTTTTGCATTATTGTTGTACCTTCATCTTTAGTTAAAGCATCGGGACGATGCCTTTTTCAGAGGGGGCAATGCCGCGTTCCATTTCCCAAGTTTTGTTATCGTCCGAAAACACTACACGATTCTCAGCGCAAACCGCACCTGCAGTTTTCGAGAAGCTTCCGGGCTGTAGTAGATCTGCCCCGCCGCGGTGGTCAGTGGCTAAGGTACTCGGCTGCTGACCCGCAGGTAGCGGGTTCAAATCCCGGCTGCGGCGGCTGCATTTCCAGTGGAGGCGGAAATGTTGTAGGCCTGTGTGCTCAGATTTGGGTGCACGTTAAAAAACCCTAGGTGGTCGAAATTTCCGAAGCCCTCCACTACGCCGTCTCTCATGATCATATGGTAGTTTTGGGACGTTAAACCCCACATATCATCAACTCTAGTAGATCATTTAGATAAGATCACGCCCACTCTGCGAACGGTACAGATTATTCAGGAACCTACGCCACCGCCAGCGATAACGCTAGAACATTCTACGGCAAGAGTATAAATGCCGACGCGCTTCGCCGCTTGTCAGTTGTTGATCGAAGGCCGACGCTCCGTTCGCCGCTATCAGTCCAAGACTGCTATCTTTGCAAGACTGCTGCTGTAATTGGACTTTCCGTTTACCGGGCACAGGTTTGGCCAAATAAACAGTTAAATCCCAACACGAAGTCTCCTCCTGTCTTCGGCCACGTCATGACCCCGTGACAATATCAAGTTCTTTAACGCAACAACTTTTCTTTCTCTTTCCTCTATCTCTCTCTCCCTATATATATATATATATATATATATATATATATATATATATATATATATATATATATATATATACGCGAAGCTCAAAACAGACGCACATGCGCAACGTCAATCAAACTGCTTCGCACGCGCGTCTGCTTTGACTTTTCCGTGATTATTGCGCCGAACCCATGCATCTTTTTGTTCCTTGTATATATATATATATATATATATATATATATATATATATATATATATATATATATATATATATATATATATATATATATATTGTAGCAGGCATGCAGTTTGCCTCGTGTGCACACCCTCGTTTGAATTGGTGGAGGTGCTGGGAATACCTGGTCTTCATCCTGGAACTGCTGATAATGCGTTGCAGACCACTGCTGCGACCTGTCACAATGGCTTATGCGGGACCCTCTCGGGGCCACCCCGAAGCCGCGCAAACGCCGATTATCTTCCCTGTGCACTCCGGCAGCGCGATCCTCTCATATATAGTGGTGCAGACCAGTAAGACGTGGAAGACTGGCTTCCCCACTATGAGGTGGTTCCCGCTTGCAATAAGCGGGGCGCCAGCTACATGCTTCACTGTTTGATATGTGTGGTTTAACGTTCAAAAACAACCATATGATAAGGAGTGACGCTGTAGGTAAGTGCTGCGGAAATTTTGACCATTTGGTGTTTTCTTAACGTGCACACAAATCTCAGTACATGGCCTACCACATAATCGCCTCCATTCAAAATGCAGCCTCCGCAGCCGGGATTCGATCCCGCAATTTGTGGGTCAGCAGCCGAGTACCTTAGCCTATAAACCACCACGGCGGCGGTCAGTGACAAGCTGATTAACCCGAACTTCTACTTACCGACTGTATAAAACTCTCCTACAAGATTCCGCAAACCGATTGCTTCACCTGGTCGGATGTCACGACAACGTTCATGTATGTCTTCGGACACCGTGCTGTACGCCAGCTCACAGCTGAACAGCACTTGCATGACCGAGTCCAAAGACAGGCTGAAACGTTCACAAGCTATATTGAGGTTGTGCTCTCACTTTGCAAACTAGTTTTCTAATCTCTGGAAGATGCGGGCAAGATAAAGCACTCCTTGAAAGGCATTGATGACGATACATTCAGTTACTTGCTGCGAAAAGCCCTCAAACAGTCACATATATCGTCCAGCTCTGCCAGAGTTACGATGAGCTGCGCAGGTAGCGCGCTCCCTGACTTGGCGCTGCTCAAGATACTGCTGAGTTTTCACCTCTTGCCTTACGCAAGAACAGCACCGATCATACGGCTTTGCTTTCACAGATTACGCACTTACTTTGTAAGTAACTTTCACGGCAACTCTCTATAATCCCTACCTTATCGAAGCCAATGGCGTCCTTAACGCGTTCTCTTCGTCAAGTCATCGAGACGCAAGTTGCCGAAGCATTGCCTTCTAGTTCCACTAAGTTGCCTGCTGTGCCCTACTAACTTTTGCTGCCATTGCTACCCGAGCGTGTGCTCCACCACCCCTTGTCGCCCGCCAAACAACTGGCAAAGTTTGTACGTCTCAGCCACTACCTATACGTCCACCTTCAGTTCCTTATTCAGCAAACGGTGCGCCTGCCCTCATCCCAAGGCGCACGCAGATTAATCGACGCATTTGTTTCGTTTGTGGAATTTCGGGTAACGTCAGCAGCTGCTGCGGCCGGTGCAGCTTGCTTAGTGTAACAGTACAGAAGCCTCGAACTACGTACAGCCTCACCCGTCATATGCCGCAGATTCCAAATACGTTCACGCTCGTTCTCACAATGTAATTCGAGCAGATTATCCTCCATACCTGACTACGAGTCACCGACCACTCGATGCACGTTGGTCAACTTCTACTCATTGCCCATCTATCTCCCCAAGGCTACGCCACCGCAGACTGCCGCTAAAAAAACTCACAGCCACAGTTCCAGAGGCATGAGCTGCATTACTGTCGAACATTTCAAGAGCAAATCATTCTCTTCTGAATGAAATCGGACTATTTTTACATGGCGTCAGTGTGTGTGTCCTTGTCTAAACTAGATGAGCAGCTGTATCTGTAATTGGCGAAAAGGTATGCCACAATATGAACGAGGTGACCACTCCCTTTACCGATGTCCCTTCGCGAACGGATGCGTCATATCATAATCAGCCATCGCCATTTTGCACCACTTCAGTCGTAAGTCAAGGTGTCAAGTATGTCGTCGAATTAGTTGTCCTGTTTCATTCCTGTCACGATGTTATTCTCGTATTGAATTTCTTAACGTTAAAATCTGCTCTAGTGAACTGAACTGTGCCCATTTTGAATTAACATTATCTGTGCCGTGCTTCAGCCCCGAAGACTGTCAATTTAGTAAAGTATTTGCAGTTCTGGACGTCCCCATTGCACCGTTCTTCGTCGCCGTGCACATTCTGGTGTCAAGTGTCCCTGTTGCAACGGCACCTCTTCTGTTGACGCCACAAGCCAGTACCACACACCGTCAGAATGTGTTGCTTCCGTTTGCAATTGTAGAATTATACCAGGGTTATCTGAGATGTACGTGTGTAATCTTCAACTAGTGATTTTTTAGTGCTCCACGGGGAACGTCTTGGAGACTACGGAGCTTTAGACTGCGTTTTCCTTACTGCAATGGCTGACACTGTGGTGTTGGGCTCAATGAGTGCCATGATATCTTCTACTGCGACCGCTGACCATGAAGACATTTTCTCTGAGGCCATGGAACTGCAAGTCACGCCCTACCAACGTGCAGAAATTGGTAACCTTCTAGAGCGTTTTCGGGCTTTTTGCGATAGTGATGAGCCATCTTTAGGCCGGACATCAACAGCCGTTCTCGCGGGCTACTGCGGACGCCTCACTACGACAGCATCCATTCCGTGTATAGTCTGCTGAACGCAGTGTCATCATGCAGCGTGCCCATCAAACAATTTTTGGGCTTCGCCGGTACTCCTCAATAAGACAAAAATACAGCATATCTATGGTGTGAGTGACGATGAGTGAGGAGAAGCGCCCGTTTGTCCATCAGTGCGTCCGTTCGTACATCTTGATTCGGTTGAAGCCCAAAATTGTCTAATTTCACGCACTCATCCGCTGACATAAACCTCCAAAGAGTTACAGAATATAAGTATCTTGGCATTATTTTCACAAGTAATCTATCCTGGTTGAAACACTTCGAATGTGTATGCACAAAGTCACTTAAAAAACTGGGTTATCTTCGACGCACACTCAGCCAAGCACCGAAAGACACCAAACTCCTGATGTATAAAACACTAATCTGACCGACACTCGACTACGCATGCTCCGTGTGGAACCCTTACCGAAAAGGCGAAATTAACAAAATTGAAGCCGTTCAAAAGAAACCCATCCGATTCATCTGTCGCAGGTATGACTGCGCTTTTTCACCAACCACAGCCCTCGTATCTCTAGAGCTAACCACCTTAGCTGCCCATCGTGAAATTGAATCACAAACCTTTTTTCACCACATCATTCACTGTTCATATCGCCCGTCATCGAACAAATATGTCACATATGCAAGCCCCACTCAGACCAGAAGCAATCACACCCTTAACGTTTCCCCGTATCCTCCCCGCACAGACACGTTCAAATATAGCTTTTTTCCGCGAACAATTGAGCGTTGAAATTTGTTGCCTGGCCACGTGCGCTCTCTTGAATTTCTTACATTTCCTTCTAAAATACAACTATTGTAAACTACGTACATATACCGCTTTGTTTCCTTTCCCCCTTTGTACGAGTGCACTTTTGTAATTAAATGTGTATATTAGGTCGATTTTGTGTAACCCTTTACCATGCCGCTAAAACTGTACACTTCCTTCTATGTTGACTTTCGAACACCTGGTTTCGTCGTTACTGTGTTTTTTTTTCTTTCTTTTTGCTTTTGTTTCATTATTGAACTTGTTCGATGCACGGTTTTTGTGCGATGTACCCACTCCTGCTATAGCCCCAAGAGGGGCTGCAGTATGTTAAAATAAATAAACAAATAAAATAAAATAAGTCTGTTCGTCCGTCTGTCTGTCTCTCCGTCCATCCGTGTGTGCGTCTATCCATTAGTGCGTCTGTCTTCTTCCGTCTGTCTGTCCATCCGTCCATCCACTTGGTGAACACTCCAAGTGCCACCATCTCGCATCTTATTATTATATCCTCCTCATATACAAGTACCGCCAACCAACTGACACTTTAAGGACTAAAAGAGATGTCTACTACGACAAACACGGGAAGTATGACCCAAGCGTGAGAAGCTTCACTCCAAAAAAGGTGGGTCGGTTGAGTTCGGCATTGACTACCACAGATTCAACAAAATTACGCGTAACGACATGTAGCCTCTACCCCGTGCTGATGATGCATTGGACTGCCTACAAGAAGCAGAATTCTTGTCTTCATCGGATTTGCGTTCCTGATATTGGCAGGTGTGGACTTCATAGCACCTGACGTGCTCTACAATTGCACCGTTATGCTCTTTGGCCTCTGCAAAGTGCCAGCTACCTTCGAAAGAATGATGAACGCTACTCTTAGTGGTCTGAAATGAACTCACTGCTTTTGCTACTTATACGACATTGTGGTATTTTCAACAGAGTTCGTGTCTCATCTTCCTCGCCTCTAGCAAGCCCTCGCGTGTCTTGGGACGGCGGGTCTTCAACTCAGTTTGAAGAAGCCAGACTTCACTGCCTGCAAGCATACTATCCTGGATCATGTAGTTTAAAAAAGTTTTTATTCCGAATCCTGCCAAACAGAGCACCGCTGTCATGTTACCAAAACGGACCACCGTTACAGAGCTTCGAAGCTTCACCAGTTTGCACTCCTATTTCCGACGCTTCATTTGATCACACCAATTGCGACAGCACACTAACTTTCGTCACGTATGCATACAACTCGGCACCACAAAGCACCACCGGATCCTCATCTTTCTTTCTTCTTGATGGACATGAAACTTCTTCCACAATGAATACATGTATTGCGTACAAGCCTCACTTTTGCGAGTTCACAACCATTTCAAGAGCAACCGCATATGCCGAAGAATACCACCCATTTGCTCAGTCATTCACATCGCACGACCGAAGTCGTCCGAAACATCGCCCCGATGAACCGACTACTGCGACATACTTTGATCCCGGTATACAGGTATGGCTGTGCTTTCCATATACATGGGCTTACAACATTATCACCTTCATCGAAAATCCAGTCGCTGCAGCTGGGATTCGTTCACGCGGGTCAGCAGCCTAGTACCTTAGCCACTAGATCACCAATGCGTAAGTCAGTGACAAGTTAATTAACCTAAACTTCTACTTAATGACTTTACAAAATCCTCGTACAAGATTCAGCGAACCGACTGCACCATCTGGTTGGATGTCACGACAACGTTAGCGCAAGTCTTCGGACGCCGTGCTGTATGCCAGCTCCTAGCTGAACAGCACTTGCTCGGCAGAGTTCAAAGACAGACTGAGACGTCCACAAGCAATATCAAGGATGTGCTCTCGCTTTGCAAGCTAGTCGTGTAATCTCCGGACGGCGCAGGCAAGATCCACAGCTCCCCGAAAGGCATTGATTACGATGCACTCAGGTACTTGCTGCAAAAAATCCTCCAATGGTCGCAGATATGATCCAGCTCTGCGCGAGTTACAATTAGCTGAGCTGGTAGCGCGCTCCCTGACGTGGCGCTGCTCAAGATAAAATCACAGACTTTTCATCGCTTGGCTTACACCAGGAGAGCGTCAATCATACGGCTTTGCTTGCACAGATTAAGCACTTTATTTGTAAGGATGTCTCTCGAAAACTCTCCATCATCGACACCATATTGCAGCCGATGCTGTCCTTAACTCGTTCTCTTCGTCAAGTCATCGAGACGGAAGTTGCCGAAGCATCGCCCTCTAGTTCCACTCTGTTGCCTGCTGCCGCCCTATTCACTCACGCTGCCGTTGCTGCTCGAGCGTATGCTTCACCACCCCTTGTCACCTATCAAGCTACTGGTATACTTTGCACGTCTCAACCACTACGAAGACGTCCATCTTCAGTTTCTTATTCAGCAAATGGTGTGTCTGCTCTCATTCCAAGGCGCACGCAGGATGGCCGATGCATTTCATTCTTTTGTGGCATTCCATGTCACGTCACTCGCCACTGCTGCCGGCTCATCTTGCTTCTTGTAACAGTACAGGTTACTCAAACTACTTTCAGCCTCATCCGTCATATGCCGCAATCTCTAAATACGTTCACGCCCAATCTCCTAATGTAATTCCTGTGGATTTTCCTCCAGACCCGACTACCAGTCGCCGATCATTTTATGCACGTCGGTCAGCTTCTCCTCATCACCCATCTATCTTTCCGAGGCTTAGTCACCGCAGTCAGTCGCGCGAAAGAACTCACAGCCACAGTTCCAGAGGCATGAGCTGCGTTACCGTCGAACATTTTAAGACCAAATCTCCGTCTTCCGAGTGAAAGCGAAATATCTTTAGATGGCGTCAGTGTGCTTGCCCTTGATGGAACTGGAGGAGCAGCTCTATCTGTTATTAGTGAAGAGCTATACCAATTTGAAAAAGGTGACCACTCCCCTTACCGATATCTCTTCGCGAACGGCTATGTCATACCATAATCAGGTGTCGAGATTGCGCGCCACGCGCGTCGTTAGTCGAGTTGTCCAGTATGTCGTTGATTTCATTGTCCTGTTCCGTTCCAGTCACGATGTTATTCTCGTATGGGATTCCCTATCGTCAAATTCTGCTTTAGTGGACTACGCCCGTTCTGAACTAACATTATCTGTTTAGTGGACTACGCCCGTTCTGAACTAACATTATCTGTACCATGCTTTGACACAGAATACCACCAATATGGTAAAGTGTTTGAAGTTTCACACGTCTCCATTGCGCAGTTCTTCGCCGCGCACATTCCTCTCTTTATTTCCACTGCTCCGACGGCACCTCTTCTGTTTACGCCGTAAACCAGTACGGCATGCCTTCGGAATGTCTTGCTGCCATTCGCGATTGTAGCAATGTACAATAGTTATCTGAGATGTACATGTGTACCCTTTCACTAGTGCTTGATTAGTACTCCGTGGAGAATGTCTCAGAGACTACAAAGATTTCTACTGTGTTTTCCCCGTTGCTATGCCCGACACTGTGGAGTTAGTCTCAATGTGTGTCGGGACATCACCTACTGTGACATCTGACCATGAATACGTTCTCTCTAACGCCGTAGAAATGGAGATTATGCCTAGAAATGTGAAAAATTTGTTGACCTTCTACAGCGTTTTCGTGCTTTATTCGATAACGATCAGCCATCTCTAGGCCGAAAATCAACAGTCATTTTCGCCAGCTACTATGGCAGCCCCACTACGAGAGCACGCATACCGTGTGTCGTCTGCTGAACGCAGGGTCATCATGCAACGTGCCCATCTAAATATTTCTTTGTTTCGCCGGTGGTCCTCTTTAAGAAAGAAATACAGCATATGCATGGAGGGAGTAATGATCAGTGAGGAGATGCGTCCGTAAGTTCATCAGTGCGTCCTTGAGTACGTCTGTTCGTCCGTCTGTCTGTCTGCCTGTTCATCCGTGCATGTGCGTGCGTCTATCCGTCAGTGCGTCCGTCTCTTTTTCCGTCTGTCTGTCCATCCGTCCATTCACTTAGTGAACACTCCAAGTACCGCCATCTCACATCTTATTATATACTCATCATATACAAGTACCGCCAACCAGCGGACATTCTAAGGAGTAAACGAGAGGCGGCTACTACTACAAACACGGGAAGTACGACCCGCGGCGTGAGAAGCTTCGCCCCTTAAAAGGCGGGTTGGTCGGGTTCAGCAACGACTACCGCAGATTCAACAAAGTTACTCGTAAAGACGTGTACCCTCTACTTCGTACTGATGATGCGTATGACTGCCTACAGAGAGCAGTATTCTTGTCTTCTTCTGATTTGCGTTCCGGCTATTGGCGGGTGTAGATGGTAGAGTCATACCGCCCGAAGACGGTCTTTGTAGCACCGGACGTGCTCTACAAGTTCACCGTTATGCTCTTTGGCCTCTGCAAAGCGCTAGCTACCTTCAAAAGAATGATGGGCGCTACTCTTAGTGGTCTGCAATGAATTCACTGTTTTTGCTGCTTAAAAAACATTGTAGTAGTTTCAACAGAGTTTGTGTCTCATCTTACTTGCCTCGAGCAAGCCCTGACGTGCCTTAGCATGGTGGGTCTTCAACTTAGTCTGAAAAAGTCATACTTCACTGCCCACAAGCTTACTATCCTGTATCATGTAGCTAAAACGGTATTATTCCGAATCCTGCCAAACTGAGGGCCGCAGCCGCGTTACCAAAATGGACCACCATTATAGAGCTTCGAAGCTTCATCAGTTTGCACTCTTACATCTGACGCCTCATTAGATCACACCAATTGGGGCAGCACACTAGCTTTCGTCACGTATGCATACAACTCGGCACCACAAAGCACCACCAGGTCCTTATCTTTCTTTCTTCTTGATGGACATGAACCTTCTTCCACAATGGATACAAGTATTGCGTACAAGCCTCACTCTTGCGAGTTCACAACCGTTTGACGAGCAGCCGCATATGCTGAAGAATCCCGCCAGTTTGCTCGTTTATTCACACTGCACGACCCAAGTCGTCAGGAACATCGCCACGATGAATCGACTACTGCCAGCACTTTGATCCCAGCATACTGGTACGGATGTGCGTTCCACCTACTCCTTGCGGGGCTCCCCCAAAAGTTATCGTCGAAGTACTGCGGCTCTTACTGATCTGAAGATCTGAAGTGAAAAACCTTGTAGAGCCCGTCAATGTGTCTTCAAAGTGTCGCCGTGAAAATGAAAGAGTGGTTGCTCTCCACAAATGTGATCCCTACGAAAACAATTCTAATTTCAGACCTATATCTGTCCAACCTTTGTTTTTAAACTATTTCCATTCTATATAAAATATAGACTAATTTTCTTGGAAGTAGACAGGTCTTTGCGAAAGAACAGATCGGCTTTTGTGAACGTAAGTCAACGGAGATGGCACTACTTAGCGTAAAAGAAAAAAATACTTTCTAATATACATGAAAAGCGATTCACTGTTGGACTTTTTTTAGACTTCAAAAGGCTTGCGATTTCTATGAACACGATATTTTTTATAATCTACCGCTTCACGGCATTCGAGAAGTAGCTTTAAAATTAATTCGCACTTATTTTTTTATAGATTGCAGTACACGTGTAATAATGGCTACCCATCACAGTTGAAAGATTCGTTATATGGTGCACCACAAGTATCTACTTCGGGTCCAATATTCTTTATTATCTATATCAATATTATCATAGCCATCCAAAGAACTCTTGCAATCATTCGGTATGCAGGTGACACTGGTTTGCTTTTCTTTGGCATGCAACTTGATAAAATAGGCGCTCAAGCTAATGCATGTTTCACAGAATTAGCATTATGGTTACATATAAATTAACTCAACTTGAATGTTAGTAAAACAAAAGTTAGCGCATTTAAAGGACGTGACCAACCAGATGATTTTGAACTTCAGCGTGTATTAGAAAATAGTGTGATTGATCGTGTTTGTTCATACAAGTTTTTAGGTGTCTTTTTTGAAGAACACTTGAATTGGTCTCATCACAATAATGAAAGCAATCCGAACATATCAAGATTTCTCGCTGTACTCTACAAACTTAAAGACCTTTTCCCGAATCATTTCAAGTGGCAGCTACCTACACCCAATTTCATTCACACCGTCACTAGTGTATAATGATTTTGAGGGCCCACATCTAAAACTAATTTTGTAGGCTAATAAGACTGCAGAAGAAAGCAACAAGATAAGTTGAGACCTCTCATACAACGACTACACAGACTCGGTATTTTTAGAACACTCTGCTTTAAAGGTGGTTTACTTAAGTGAGTTGCATTGGATTTCTGATGTTTTTAACGAATTTAAGCTTAATCCTTCTACATGTTTTGGGCTGCAATCTAGTCGCAATGTGCCTTATGACTTAGGACACAATTATTACAGAATCCTACTTATCCGAACCACCCATGACACGCAAGTGCTAACATATTTCATCCTAGTCTTCTCAACAGATATACACAGGCTATAGAAATCGCGAAGAAATTCTTATTCTAAAAATCTTTCAAAAAATGTATCGAAGCTTATCTTCTATCTTGTCCTGAAGATTGATAAGTTGTGTATATAGCAGTCGTATGTCTCTGTGGTTTCGTTAATTGTGTTACTACTCTTTATTTATTACTGTACAAGTATGTATTTTGTTCACTTTGTATAAAAAGCAATGTTATGCATGTAATATTTGTGTGTTATATTGAATCTCTTTGACCATGCTCTGAGTGGTGCATTCGACTGCTGGGGTGCCATCAGGCAAAGCACATTTGCCTTTTGCCTTTGTATCTGAAGCATACAGTTGTCTTAAATAAAAAACTTATTGAATATTTGATTGATTGGTAAGAAATTGCGCACGTTTTTACGTTCGAAATAGTACTTCGATTCTTTTGTGTGTGCTAGCACTCAGGTCGCCAAGATGGCTCCCTTATTGCGCGAAAGTGATTGTAATGAACGTAGCGCACATGCGGCTTGGGAAGAGAAGGATGTCAACAAGCGATCGCTAGCCACGCTCATCGTTAGCCCTTGTTGTAGTAAAGCTTGTGTCCAGTGGTCGCGACTTCTGCTTTTAACACACCTATGTTTTATTGATTGATTGATTCATATGTGGGTTTTAACGTCCCAAAACCACCATAAGATTTTGGGAGACGCCGTAGTGAAGAGCCCCGAAATTTTAGACCACCTTGGGTACTTTAACGTGCACCCGAATCTGAGCATATGGGCCACCCATGTTTGAATGCTACCACGATGATCTGAGGAGACATACATCGATAGCATTGTCGTCAGAGTGTGGTTGAGGCACTCAGTGAGTCCTTTTGTTGGCAAGTGGTAGACAGTGGTGAGTTTATGACATGTAGAACAGGAGCGAAAAATGTCGTCCAGGACCTTGGAGAGGAACGAACGACCACGGTTGGTCTGCAGTTGGCGCGGCGCTCCATGGTGGAGAATAACGTCGTGAAGAAGAAAGTCCGCGACATCAGAAGCACAGCTTGGTGGTAGCGCTCACGTCATGGCATACTGTGTCGCATAGTACGTAGCCATCACTACCCACTTATTCCCAATCAGAGACGTTGGGAATGGTCCAATGAGATTGAGGCCGACGCGGTATAACGGATCTGTCGAAATGTCGACAGGCTGATGTGGGCCAGGTGGCACAAAGGAAGGATGCTTGCGGCGCTCGCAGGACTCAAAATATACAACGTGTTTGTGCACAGAGCGGTAAAGGCCGGGCAAGAAGAATTGACGCCGTACGCTGTGATACGTGCTGGGCTGCTCCGAGATGTCCAGTGGTTGCGGCATCAGTTGTTCGAACATAGTGGAACGGAGGATTGCAGGAACTACCAGAAGAAGCTTTTGGCCTTCAGTGCTTGTGTTGCGTCGATAGAGCATTCCGTCACGGAGCTTGAACAAGGTAATGGAAGGATCTGATAAGTGACAAGCTAGACGGCGTATAATGGACCGTGAATTAGCATCACTTAGGTGTTCACTACGTATGTCCGTGAAATTAAAAATGGTGAAGACACAGGCATCGAATCATGCGCTGGCAAGTCACGGTATTGATGGGATGGTGAGATAGACAGTTGGCATCTTGGTGCATTCGGCCAGACCTACAGGTGCCGTCAAAGCTATATTACTGTAGCTTTAAATCCACATGACACGGGATGCGTCCAGAAAGATCTTTGAGGGAGGACAACCAGCACAGGGCCTGGTGATCCGTGGGGACCGAAAAGTGGCGGCTGAACAAGTATGGGCCGAATTTACCAATTGACCATGTGAGAGCGAGGCACTCGCGCTCAGTTCTGGAAAACTTGGACTCGAATTGGGTAAAGGAGGCGACTTGCGTAAGTGATTGCTTGATTTTGAATTTGTTGCCGCTGGGCGTGAACGGCATCAATACCGTGTCCGCTGGCATCGGTGCGAACTTCAGTGGGCGCTGAAGAATCAAAATGACCCAAGATGGTCGGGGAAGTGAGAAATGCAGTAAGTCGGTGAAATGCATTGGCTTGCTGGGGACACGCTGTTTTATTGGGGACCCCAATAAAACAGCGTGTCCATCTTCAGTAGCTGTGTCAAAGGATGGCCAGTGCCGATGAAATTGTGGACGAAACGCCAGAAATAGGAACAGAGGCCAGAAAATCTCCATAAATGTTTCGTAGAATATGGTATGGGAAAATCTTTGGCCACGTGAGTTTGGTGGGGATCGGGTTGCACGCCTTGAGCGACGACAAAATGGCCAAGCACAGTGATCATTCGGTAGCCGAAATGGCATTTGGAGGAGTTGAGCTGTAGGCCTGCCCTTCTAAATACTTCCAGAACAGCTGACAGATAGGTAAGGTGACTATCGAATGACGGCGAGAATACAATGAAGTCTTCGAGATAATGGAAGCACGTTGACTATTCATAACCCCGTAGCAGAGAGTCCATTGTTCTCACAAATATAGCGGGAGCATCGCATAGGCCACAGGGTATTACCTTAAACTGGAAAAGTTCATCCGGTGTAAAAATGCCGTTTTTCATGGTCTACTTTGTTGACAGAAATCTGCCAGTATCCTGAACGCAGGTCAATAGAGGAGAAGTAGGCAGACCCGTGCAGGCAGTTGAGGGCATCGTTAATCGATGGCAGTGGGTAGACGCCCTTGCGCGTGATCTTGTTCAAGTTACGGTAGTCGACGCAGAATTGCCTGCTTTCATTCTTCTTTTTTACTAGAACGACTGGTGAGGCCCATGGACTGCAAGACGGCTCAATGACGTCTTTTTAAGCATTTTATCGACGTCACGCTAGATCACATGTCGCTCTGCATGTGACACGCGATAAGGACGTCGTTAGATTAGGCTGGCTTTTTCAGTGCGGATCGTGTGAGTAACAACTGACGTCTGACCTGAAAGGCTGTCGCCAAAGTCAGTGATGTCCCTGAAGGATGCCAAGATACGCCGGATTTCGGCTGCTTATGCAGGTCTGGCGCGATCATCTTGTCAAAGTCAGCATTGGTGTGGCTCTGTGAAGAGGATGCAGCAGCGGGCAAAGGATCATTTACAACGAATGCAAAAACAATGTTCACTGAGGAAAGAGACGTTGGGTAGAGTCATGCCATCTGGAACAACTGAGCTCACCATGATAAGTTTAATATGGACGTTAGTCGTAGTTGTCAACAGAGTATGAAGAAGGGCAACATTTCTGTCCAATAAGACGTCGACAATCGGTGCCAGCACATAATCGCCGTTGGGTACAGGAGGGAAAGACCTCATGGTTACATAGGTAACAGCTTGGGGCGCTAGGTGACCGTACTCGACAGAATACAAACGTGGTTGAGGTGTAGTTGGAGTGTCACAACAATATAGTAGGCCAAGCAAGCCTGCTTCACAGTCAATTAAAGCAGAGTGCGCGGCATGAAAGTCCATGCCCAGGATGAGTTCATGAGAGCACTTGTCGAGCACGGCAAAAAGCACAGTTGTGCAGCGGTCAGCAACGCTAACACATGCGGACCACAACCCAAGCACAGGAAAAGTTCTATGATCGGCGACTTGGATGAGCGGCCCTGTAGGTGGTGTTAATACCTTTTTAAGGCGACGACAAAGCTCCGAGTTCATCACCGAATCGTGGGTCCCTGTGTCTGCAAGGGCAACAACAAGTGCTTTGTCTACTTTAACGTCTATGAGGTTGCAGTCGTGTCGGCATGGTCGGAGTATCTGGCTGGCGAATATTCAATGCAGCAAGCATCACCTCTGGGAGCTGCGTCGTCTAGTTTTCCCCAGTAAAGTGTGCAGTCGGCGAAAGAGGACGGCGAAAATGGGGTGCGCGTGACTATGGGCGACGAGACAGCGCTCAGCGGGACTGGTTGTTGTGAGCAGATGGCGACTGCCAATACACCATCGACGAACCGTCACCAGGTCGAGGCGACTCTTGGTGAGTTCCTAAGTGGCCATTATCTGCCTCTGTGCGACCGTTGTAGCCATAGGAAGACTGACGCCAAGACCACCTGATTTTGCAATAGTGGGCCACTTGACCAATACGGTGGCAGTTAAAGTAAATAGGCAGGTAATCAGCAGTCCTCCACTCGGCGGGATTGTGAGGGCACGCTGGGAGCTTCTCGCCTTGGGTGTAGGAAACTGGCGGACGACGGTCACTTGGTCGGGAAGGTGTGGCGGCACACACAGATTCCTGGCCAACGTTCGCAAGCTCTTGGCGAAACGATATCATGCACTAAAGCACGGTGTAAGAATAGTTTAGGTGAGGTAACGCCACCACTCTTCACTTCGCCACAAAGCTGTGCTTCTCAAACCCGTCAGCAGATGGCGCTAGCAACTAATTCCCGCTGGCGCAGCAGAGTCGGTAAAGCTCGGAAGTTACCCTAGCTCGAGCTCGGTAACTAAGAAGCCAGTTTGGCCTAGGTATGGCAACAAATGTAGCTTTTAGAAAGCAGATCGTTTAACAAAATATGTTCCGTTGACCTTTCTGCCTTATAAAAACGTATGATTGAATTCATTAAGCAGACAGCATTCAGGTTTATGTAGCAAAGACGAAGCAGCGCGTCTGTGGCAATGTCCCAGTTTTCTGGCCGATATTTGCGGGGGTGACGGGAAGTTTCTCTAAAACCGCCTGTGACGTCAGGAAATATGTGCAATATTTACACCTTCATCACAGTCGCAGGCGGTCAAGAGCACATGCCGAGTTTCTTTTATGCCTTTCGCGAGGGCCTTATTATGCGATAACATTAGCGTTGGCGGTAAGCGCGCAAGAAATAAGGGGATGAAAGTAATCCACATAGAACGCTAGCTACATCACAGCTAAAAAAGTGGCTAATGAGTTGTGTTATTTCATTCAACAGTTTTGCTCTGTGTAACTTCTCATATACATACGTCTCAGTATTCATTATGACTTCCTATGCTTCACGACACGGACACACAAATTTGCGTGGGTGACAATCATAAATTTCGTTTATTTGGATTGGAGCAGCAGCGCATTTATAAATGGAACACTTTACATTCCAACAAAAAACAAAGGGTACATCACTGTACACCATGATCACAGTACACACAAGCACTATTGTACAGATATTACACATAAACATTTCTCTTCTCCTGAATCAATTATACTAGTTTAGACAATTTGCGCAAATCTTGGTTCTTTTTCACATGCTTATTCTTTAGCTGGCTGCAGTATTCCCGCATGCGTAGGCACATATAGTAGTGCAATAGCTAGGCAAGAACTTCTTTGTGAGCAGCACATGAAAACGTGGAGTTGAAATTTTCTAGCGCTGCATCTGTCGTGCGATCGTATACATCTCTCTCACCAGCATGTTTTGCGAAGTGCTCCTCAGCCTTTTTAAACAAAAGAAATAGACGCACATTCTGATGTGTTAGCCCCTCTCTGGTTTTGCAATTTACTAAGTCGGCTTCTGGTAGCTTTAAGATACCTCTCCGCCCAGCCAAGGCCTCCTTAAAATTAAGAAGCTTGAGTGGCAAGCTTTCGCGACACAAATCGAGTGACATAATATACAATGCAGTCCACGACAGCGGCATCAGAATAATCATGTTGAAACACTTCATTGCACTCACACGTTTCCTAACTGATGAGACCATCTACTTTCTCCTTGAGGCCATGCATTTTATCAGTGCGCTGGAAAGGTGCAGACTAGAAGGCCTCTCTGAAATCATTCAGGGCGAAAAAAGCGGATTGGTTTTTCTCAGAAAGGACACAGTTACCACACTTTGGTGGCTTGAGCAAAGAATGCAAGGAAAGCATGCAGTAAAGTTGCAAAAATGTCGGAAATGTTGGATGCTCATTTTGGCCAGCTGCTTGTCTTATAATACCCAAAGAGCATTCCAATGGATCCTGGTTGATTTTGGCTGAGAGGACATACGTGAACTCGCACTCTTTAAGAATAAATGCTGAGAGTTCCTGAACAGACCTAAGTGTAACACGCAGGCCTTCGGCAGTAGACTGCGTTCAAAAAATCTTTGTGGGTCACCCTCACTACTTCCTGCTCTCAGCTATCAAGCCACCTAGATACTGACTCAAGAACATGGAAGTCTTTGCATTCAAGGATGAGGCATTCCGCCGCAAAGCGACAATTGAGGGCTTCAAAAAGGTAATTCATTAGGAACGTTAACTCCACAGTCTATTCTACATTCTCAAGCCTTGGTGTACCTCTCCATGCATAGAAAGAAATGCCCTTCGCAACTGAGTTGCTAAAAATTGTGTGGGCAACTTCACTCGCATTTTGAGCATATGTGATGTATAAGTCAACTTTCGACACACCCTAAGCTCTGCTGCGTTTTTCATGTTCGCAACAAAAAGTGCGTCATAGCATGACCACTTCACCATTTCCCTATTACTTTCAATATTTTCTCATAATGAAGACAATTTCTAGTACACTTCAACAAGGAAGGGGTATCTGCCACAACATACACTTTTCTGGATGAATCTAGGGGATGCTCGAAAGCATTTACGAAATGTCCTAGAGCACCGCTTACCCTAAGCTGCTTCCACAGTGGCCCTATTGGTAGATCCACCGTCATAGACCACACCATGAACATAAACTCATGCCTGCTTTAAATACTCAATGCACTGAAGCAACAGCTGTGCAATTAGTGTACCCTAAGTGTCACCTTTTGATGCAAATACTGCCACTGGATGTAAATAGCTGTCAGCAAAAGGGGCAAAAGCAAACGCTAGACCAGGGTCAGCCAGTTCATCGCTTTGTCTACCTTGGTCTCCATAATCAACAAGACCAGCATATGTCATGTTCTTCGAGTTTACAGTCATCTCTTTCACAACCTGTATCCCATCTAGAATAAGCATCCCTCTGCGTTGAAAGGGTGTCTTCTTTGCCAATTTAATCTTGAGAGCTTCAAAAAAGTTCTCATCAAAGCTACATTTCAGCCCCACCATGTTTATATATCTTCTAATGGTGGTGGTGCATGGACTCAGCAATATGTTATTGCTTCGTAAAAATGTTTAAGTAGAGGGGCTCATGATGTTAAGCAAGTGGCATAGGAGCAGCCAGTCATCTGTATAGCGCCTGTTATTCTTCATAGTGCACTTAGCTGAAGATATACATTCTTGCACAAGAAGAAGCAGCATCGGTGGAATATCAAAAGCTTGGAGTTTCTTCTTAATAACCTCTTCTTACAGTTTCATTATGTCAGCTTTACTTTCTTCCAGTTCTTTAGTAATTGGTTAGTTGCACTTCAGTAGCCATGCTTGTGCCTCTTTTAAAATGGATCTTGCTTGACGCAAGGTGTCAGCTTTGTGTTTCTCGGTAGGCGACACAGACAGCCTGATGAGCTTCAGTGGTTGCCGTTGTTCCGCTTGAGCAGCCTGCCGCTTTGCATGAAATCTGAGAGTATCAAAGAGACTGCTGAATACACGATATATGCTTCCCTTCGGTAACAACACTTGGCACCGTTTATGCCTCCACTCGCTTAGGCAGTCAATGAAAGCAGACTCGGAGCCACAGAAGGAAAGTCCTTCAAACTCCCCCACAGACATCTACACTGTCAACAGTTTTCAAGACATGATCAATTCCGATGCCTTTGCAGAAAAATTATTTAAAGCCATTGCGCTACAATCCATCGGCTTGCCAAATATATACACTTGCACACTCATGTCACATTTCACATACACAGATTTTCTGTTGAAAAACACACATGACCCATACCTTGCACGAAGCAGAGAGGCATTGTAAAACACGGGGTCACGATACCCTTTTAAGTCAATTCGATGAACACCTCACGATGGCGTCGGAAGGCACAAAGTTGGTGCAGCGCAGAACATTTCATCGAAAGGTGACATGCCGGGGTCACTTGCCGCGACGACATCGCTGTTTTCGTTGACTTTAGCATCTGAATTTGAGGCTGTTGCTGCTTGTTGCTCGGCTTGAAACCCGCTGCTGGTTCCGCTCCTGGTCCCGCCTGTACTCGCAGAGGAAGCTGCACGGGAAGCATGCCGCCTTGACTGTTTTCGAGGACTCATTATCTTCTTAGACATGTAATTAGGCGCTCCTTCGAAAATAGATGGCACGGCGTCCTTTAAAAGTCCTCCTCTTCTGCTGCCAGACATCACAACGTGGCCATTAATTTCTGGAGACCACGCTTTTAAAATAAATTGCGGGGCGAAATGTTTTTCGCACGCACGGTCTGTCCATTGAAGGACGTGGTCCTTGCGAGGGATCACCCGCCTCCATGCTTCAAGCCTTGTTTGATCTTGCGGTGGCGTAAAAAGCAAAAACTTTTCTTGGCACGACCTATACCCTGTGTTGAAGTAGGTTACAAAGCACTTCCCCATCGTGAATCCCACTAGCACACTGAACAACGATGGATGTCGAAGTGCCAACTTACGCGAGCATGTTCAGAAAACCAAGCAACGACATGTCCAGCGTGGAGGGAAGGGGCAGCAAGAATGCGGCCGGAACATTAGCAAGTGGCGGCGGTGGGTGGTATAGTTTAGCGCGCCCTTTCTGGAGAGGTTTTCTAACCAGAACAGCATGCGCTTCTTCCCACGAAGCCTCCTCTATGCGCCATTCTCTCACCTAAACTATTCTTACACTGTGCACTAAAGGCACCATTTGTGAGTCTGACTCAGAGGCACAAGAGAAAGTTGAAGCGGGAAACGTAGCCTCGACTACTCGGTGGATGATTTTTCGTTACCTGCTCTGTAGTCAGTGGTGCCTCTGGTACAGGCACGTCTTCGCAGGAAAATGTTGCTGCGGTATTGGGAAGTCGAGTGAACTGATGGGCAATACGTCGGCTTTTGGCGGCCTCAAACGCTGGCACTCCCAGGTAATGGCAACTACTTTTTCACAGTCCTTGCAAATTAGCAAACTGCATGCATCATCGGCAATGTCTTTTAATATGTACGCTACCTTCTCGGACTTCTCCATGCCATCATTTGCTTTGCGGTAAAGAGCCAGCACGTCCTGTACGTAAGACAGGTGCGACTCTTATGACGTTCGAGCGCGAGATGTCCTTCTCAGCCACTGTATTCTCGCCAGTCATTTTGCCGAACAGCGCACGCATCTTTTCCTTGTGCACTTTTCAGCTGCCAATTTCTGCATCGTGGCTCTCAAACCGCCCTTTTGCTGTCCCCTTCTGGTAGAATAGGATGTTCGCCAACATGAGTGTTTCGTCCCAGCGATAATTCCTCCTTGTTCGCTTGTACATCTACAACCAATCTTCGATGTTGATGTTCTCGGTCCGGCAAAACGTGCCAGGATTTTTCAGCTGGGGCAGAATAACTTTCGTCGTTGCGGTTGCCGCTGCTGGAGCCGGACACTCTAGTGCGATCGTGGAAAAAACCAAGCGTCGGCCACTGCGTAGCTCCGCTATACCATGCCCCGCCGGGGTGGTCTAGTGGCGAAGGTACTCGGCTGCTGACCCGTAGGTCGCGGGATCAAATCCCAGCTGCGGCGGCTGCATTTCCGATGGAGGCGGAAATGTTGTAGGCCCATGTGCTTAGATTTGGGTGCAGGTTGACGAATCCCGGGTGGTCAAAATTTCTGGAGCCCTCCAATACGCCGTCTTTCATAATCATATGGGGGTTTTGGGACGCTAAACCAAATATCAATCGATCCGTTATACCATCTTTTTACCCCGCACCTCCACCAAAACGTCATGGGGTGAAATTAGACAGATGGTAGAAATATATTTACAGATTGTGCACGGAGTACACAGTGTTCTTCAGCCAAAGTGCCAGAGCGGATACAACAACACGAGCTTCTCTTCAATTGTCATCTTCGTCGCCTTTGTGGTCTATTCCTTGATGTTCATCGTGGCTTGTATCAATATATATATATATATATATATATATATATATATATATATATATATATATATATATATTATATATATATATATATATATATAGTCCAGTAGATCCTCCGTGAGCGGTCACAACGTGGTTTATTTCGACGTTTCGGCCTAGAGTCTGGCCTTCATCAGGATTAAAGATACCTAAAGATACAGTTTGTCGGTGCTCAGCTTTATACAATCTCAAATCAGAGGGCAAGAAAAGAGGGAAAAAGGACAGAAAAGAAAAAAAGGAAAAAAAGGAAAGAAAAAGAGAAGAAGAAGACAAAAATAATATACGGTGGACTCCCCTCGGGTGCCCCATTCCACTCTTCCCTCCCCTTCCCCCTCCTCCCTCCACCTCCCCCCTCATCTCTCTCCCCCTTCTCCCTTTCACCTTTCTGATGTGAGCGGTCTGTGTATGTTTCCGTTCACTAACGCATTCCTCCCGATCAGACGGCCCCTCCTGGCAGTGGCGGTTCGGTGTGGGGCAAAAAAGAGCTTTTCAGGAAGTCCTAAGCCTTTAACTACTCGGAGTCCCGTAAACAATTCGTCGTAAAAGGAGGGGTGCCGTGTATAATGGCAGAGGCTGATAAGCGGGCATTTTAGGAAGTTCTAAGCCTTTAACTTCTCCGCGCCCTGTCAACATTTTGTCGTGAAAAGAGGGTTGCCCCGTATTGCGGTAGGCTGTGCAAGCGGGTGCAATGCGAATTCCTTGCCCGCTTCTGGATTACACGTGAAGTGGGGGCCTCCCGGCTGTGCACAGGGTTGCTGTTGGGCATGTCATGCATGGCACGATTGATTGGGTAGTAAAATAAATCAGAAAACAGACGACAGCCGCATTTAGGAAGAGTAGTTACACTTGGAATTGTTTTGGGTTGTCCAGTGCCCTTCGCAGCTGCAGTGCCGTGAACTCAGTTACTATTTTCATTGTTGCCGTTATTGTTTTCGAATGCTTTAATTGCTGCAAGTGTACCAGGATTCTCGTTTATTCCTCTATCGAGGGTGTTAAATCGGTGGATAAGGTATGACTCTCGTTGTTCACGTTCTCGATTTGATTTAAATCCCGTCTCTAAGAGCGTTCCTGATAGTTTGTCGAATGCATGGTCGAGAAGATTGAGATGTTTTCATAGAGGTAGACTTGGGGCTGATTTCGCATGGGCTCTGTGATTATTGAAGCGGATCCTAAATGGTGTTTCTGTTTGTCCGATGTACTGCATGCCACACACGTTGCATTCGAGTAGGTATACCACATTAGAGGAATCGTATGTTAGGTTTCCTCGTATGTTAATCAAAAACTTGGATTTCGTGCTGGTTGCTTTGTCTGTTTCTCGCATCGTCTTACATACAAGACATCGTGGCTTTAAACAAGGACAGCATGAATTATTGGGGGGTGATGTGTTAATTTGGGAGTGGACAAGGGTGTCTTTGAGGTTACGTGGTCGTCGGTAAACGACGCCTGGAGCGGATGGAATGCGCGTTTCAGACGTTCACTTTGTTCCAGAATGTTGTAATGTCGTTTAAGGATTTTGTTTACATTGGGGAAGTTTGTGCTGTAAGTCAGGCATAGGTTTGTTTGTTGTGGGTCTTCTCGTGGTGGTCGCTTCATAAGTAAGTCTTCACGCTTTAGTTTTCTCGCTTTTTGAACAGCGTCATTAATTACATGTGGGGGGTATTTTTGTTTCTTGAGCATAAGTTTTAGCCTCTGTGAGCTCTTGTCAAAACCAGCGTCTCTAGAGCAGATTCGCTTAAACCGGTGAGCCTGGCTGTATGGAATACTGTTTTTACAGTGGCGTGGGTGATCGCTTTGGTAATGGAGGTATTGTTGTCGATCCGTTGGTTTGCGATATAGGGTTGTAGAGAGCTTCTCTTCTTCTATCCTTATGGTAACATCAAGAAAAATTACGGTAACTTGCGAGTATGTGTGTGAAGTGTATGTTCGGATGTACAGCATTCTAAGTGTCGATAAAGCTGAGAAGTTCGTCCTCGCTGTGGGTCCAAATAAGAAAGATGCCGTCTATGTATCTTCTGTATAACATTGGTTTCAAGGAACTTTGTGCAAGAAATTCAGATTCTAGCATTCCCATAAATATGTTGGCATAATTAGGTGCCATTTTGGTGCCCATAGAGGTCCCGCTGATTTGTCGAAAGTACCCTTGGTTAAAGTCGAATGAATTTCATTCGAAGACCATCCTCATCAAAGTTGTGATGGCAGAGAAATCTGGAGTGTTAGATTGTCTATGGTTTGTGTACATGTTTTGTAATGCAGCTATGCGGTCATCGTGAGGAATATTTGTATACAATAAAGAGACATCAATAGTAACCAAGTACGAGTTTTTCGGCACACACAGACCTGCAATGTCTCGAAGAAAATGTGTGGTGTCTTTTATGTACGACGCGAGGGTGCATGGAATGTGGCTTATTATTTTGTCCACGTACCCTGATATGGGTTCAGTCATTGTACCGATGCCTGATATGATTGGTCGACCTGGGTTACCGGGTTTATGAATTTTTGGGAGGATGTAGAAGCGACCTGGACGAGGGTATGCTGCATGCATTAGTTTGTGGTCAGTGTTGGTTATCTTTTCTGCATCCAACAGTTTCTTTAGTTCTGTTGATACGATACGTTTGTATTCGTCTGTCGGATCACCTGGGAGTGTTCGTGAAATCTTGAGTCGTCTAGTTGGCGGTATGCTTCTTGTAAGTAGTTGGTTGTATTAAGGACTACAATTGCTCCTCCTTTGTCAGCGGGTTTTATTGTTATGTCTGTCCTAGATGCCAAATTTTTCATACTTATTTTTTCAAATTTTTCAAGTTTTCTCGGTTTCCTTTCTGTCTGTGGTATTCGTGTACTATATCTTTCTGTACTGCGGTGATATAAAGGTCCAAGCACTTGTCTCGATTACTGTTCAGTGTCCAATCATTTGATTTACGACGGTGAATTGTTTCGTGGTTAGAAGGCCTGTCCAAGAAATATTCGCGCAACCTTAAGCTTCGAGCGAAGTTGTCAAGGTCTCGGAGCAAGTGGAATTCATCGAAAAATTCTGTGGTCGGGCTGAAGCTTAGTCCCTTAGATAGTAGTTTTTCTTCGTCAGGTGACAAGCTCGTGTCCGATAAGTTTACAACCACAGTGTCACAGGGTGTGTTCCTAGATTGGTGCTCGTTTGCACAATAAGTGATTTCCTGGTTGGTGGTGTTGTAGTGATAAGGAACTATATCAGGGAACGCGGGTTCGGGCACATGGTCTCTTTTGAGTTTATGAATTTTTGTGGTCATAATGGCTTGGTATTTCTTCTGTTCAAATTCTGTTAATCGCGTGATTTCTTCGTTCGATAAAGTGTTGTGGCGGAGAATGGTGTTGGTCATAGCGACCAGTTTCTTTACCTGCTTATCACTGCGATTAAGACCGATTTCTGTTAATTTAAGAGATGCCTCAAGGAGGACGTTTTTCCATGTTATTTGGTCGTGTTCATCTAGATTTGTAGCGGCTGGTGTGAGGGAGAGTGTCATACCCTTGGGGGGCTATTCTAGCACGAAGGTACACTTGCAATGTTGATTTATGCATTTCATGTCTAATTCGTTTGTCAGCAAGTTTTCGTACTTTAAGGAAAGTGGCACTGCAACTGGGAAGCGATGAGCTAAACTTACATTTCAGAAGTCAATCTTCTTTTTGGTGCGGGGATGGCACTGATGAGGTGCGCAGGTTGTAGTTATGTCCGGCAGGCCTTCGTCGTTGTGGGGAGGATTTCGGCGTTGGGCTCCTGGCGAACGTGTTCGTTGGCAGTTCCGGGGTCCGCAATAGGGGGACGCGGTTTCGTAGTTCGGCAGGCTTCCCGGATATATATCTATATATAATTTTTTCATCCACTTTTCTTTCTTATTTACATTCCATTGGTTTTAATAACTTCCCCTGTACATTCCTTGGCATTACTGTCTGTTATATCTCATTAATATTGTGTTAAAAACACGGAAAAACGAGCCCTTAGGTATACACTTTTTTCCCTTATTATATATATATATATATATATATATATATATATATATATATATATATATATATATATATATATATATATATATATATATATTTATTTATTTTATTTTTTATTTATTTAGCAATACTGCTAGCCCCAACATGGGGCCATAGCAGAGTGGGTATACATAGTACAACAAAATCAACAGTACAATACTGCAGTCAACACAGAACAAAGCACTTCAAACAACATAAAAAAATGTTTCACGAAGAAAAAAAAACACTAGTCAGATATAAATTTTTCAAATGCCTCGATACTGTCTGTTTCAATAATTTTGCTGTCAAGGTCATTCCATTCTTTGGCAGTGCGCGGAAAAAAGGAATACTTGAAAGTATTATTATTGGGCCGGAAAGGAACGACAGTGTGTTTATGACGTTGTCTGGTAGAGTAACCGGAAGAGAACTTTAAGTATTCACCTGTGTTACTATTTATTCGACCATTAACTATCTTATAGAAGAACAACAAACGAGAAATTCTATTTCTTTCTGAAGTACGTTTGAATCCCGCTTTGTCAACTAATTCAGAGACTGACGTTGGGCCATATTTCTTGAAAATAAATCGGACAGCCTTGTTTTGGATTCTATCTAGTTTATGGATATTGACATTGGTGTAAGGATCCCAGATAATGTTTCCATAATCCAAAATGGGTTGAATAAGAGATTTGTACGCCAGAGTTTTAGTGTCGTATGATGAATAGCGAAGAGAACGTCTCAAAAAATGTAATTTCATCATTGCATTATTAGATATGTAGTCGATATGTCGATCCCAGTGGAGGTTGCTACATATATGCAAGCCTAGATACTTGTACTCTGTTACTCGATTTAGAATGTTTCCATCAGCTGTATAATTGTAAACAAGACACACTTCTTATTTGTTATCGACATGGCCACACTTTTTTGATAGTTTACACACATTTGCCAAGAATTACACCACTTCATGAGTTTCTCAATTTCTGTGTTAAGCTTAACTTGGTCTTCAACTGTGTGAATAAGTGAATACAACGCACAATCATCTGCATATAATCGTATTTTAACCCTGCAATTATCAACAATATCATTTATGAACACCAAAAACAACAACGGGCCAAGCACGGAGCCCTGGGGAACCCCTGAGCCAACAGGTAACATGTTTGATGGAGTGTCTTTAAAAACAACGTATTGCTGCCGGGATGTTAGATACGATTTAATCCAGCTACACAGTTTCCTGTTTTATAATAATGTGTTCAGTTTAATGAGCAATTTAGAATGGGAAATCTTGTCAAATGCTTTAGCAAAATCTAAAACAATTACGTCTATCTGTTTTCTCTCATTAATAGCTGCGGCGAAGCCATGTGTCATTTCAACCAGTTGAGTTACAGTAGAAAAGCCGTGACGGAATCCATGTTGAATTGGTGTTAATATTGAGTAATTTTCCAAGAAAAGCGTAATATGTTTATGAATAAGATGCTCGAGAATTTTACAACACGTGCATGTTAAAGCTATAGGTCGATAGTTAGAAATAAGCTGCTTATCGCCATTTTTAAACAGTGGTTTTATCTTGGAAATTCTCCAGTCATCAGGCAAAGTACCCGTCGAAAGGGATGTACGGTAAATAATTAACAAAAATTTAGATGACCACTCAGCGTATCGTTTAAGGAATGCATTAGGTATATTATCGGGTCCATATGACTTTTCACATCTAAATTAAGCAAACGTTAAATATTCCACTTTCTGTTATTTCCAAATCTTCAATCGGAGGTAATGTCTGGAATTTGTCAAATAAGGGTATGCTACCATTATCTTTGAAAAAAACGGATTCAAAGTGGGTGTTGAACGCATCAGAAATCTTAGCAGCATCGGATGTGAAATCATTGCCTATGTTAAATGTATTAGTACTTGAGGACTTCGGTGTGATGGTCCTCCAAAACTTAGCTGGTGCCTCCTTTACCAGCGTGCTCAAACGAATGTTATAGAAGTTGAAACGTTCCTGCTTCATCTTTTTCTTAAGTTCACGAGAGAGCATTGCCACTTCAGCGATACGTTTTTGACTACTGTTCTTCTTAATTTGTTTCCTGGCACGGTTTAGTTTTCTTTTAATGTGAATGCTATCACGCGTTATCCAAGGATTCGCAGAATTGATTTTTCGATACTTGACTGGTACAAAGAGCTGAATGCAGGCGTGAATTGTATTTTTGAATTTCAGCCATAATGAATTGACGTCATACTCTTCAGTGATCATACTACTGCAAAGTTCATCGTAGGCTATTTCCAGTCTGTCTAATATCGACGTATCATCAGCATGCTGAGAAGTCAGGAAAATGAGAAACGTTAAAGATGGGTTTCTGCAGTAATGAAGAGAACTCTATTAAAACACATTTATGGTCGGAAATTCCCTCAACTATTTCACATTTCGAATCACCACGAATACTTGAACTAACAAAAACAAGGTCAAGCACAGATTTACTAGTTCCGTGAACACGTGTGAAGTCTTTAACTAGTTGGGTTAAACCAAATTGAAATGCAATATCAATTAATGCTTCATTATTATTTGCGTCGCTTCTGTCAGTCGAAAGAGTGTTCCAGTTAATGCCGGGGAGGTTAAAATCACCACACAAAATAAATTTATTGTTATCAGTTGTATTGCAATCAATGTACTTTCTAAGATTCTCTAGTACTTCTAAATCACTCGCTGGTGGTCGGTATACAACACCAACAATCACATTTTGGCCCTCATGAAACAGCTTACAGAAGAGTGCTTCAACGTCTACAGCATCAGACATTCTGGCCACGTTCAAATTTTTCTTGAAGAGAAGGGCAACTCCCCCACCACGAGAGTTGCGATCACGACGATAAACATAAAAATTTGGGGGAGTGAATTCGTTATCATAAACACCACTGTGCAGCCAGGTTTCAGTAAGCGCGATAACATCAGGCTCATGAATTGCCACCAAGTGTTCAAGATCAAGACCCTTATTCACTATGCTTCGACAGTTCACATTAAGCAGCTTTAAGGAATTGCAACTGGTTGTTCGTCATGTATGATGGCGTTTAGGAACACGAACAATAGAACCACTGGTTTCGTCCCACATGTAAAGAACATCATTAATGGACACTTTGTCGAAGATAAGCCTCACTCGCTGTTTGTTTTTTCTATATTCTGCGGTGCAGTCCCACAGTTTTGATCTAATATTTCTCACTTTCTGAGAAAAGTCTTCTGTGACATAGTAGTTTGATCCCTTGAGCTTAGCGCAGTTTTTTAGAATTGTAAGTTTTTCACGGAAGTCAAGTAATTTCACGATGACAGGCCGCGTTTTATCAGGCCGTTTACTACCAAGTCTGTGACATCTTTCTATTCCTGATATAGTAAGGCCGAGCTGGTCGAGCAAAAAAGTTTGAGTTTCGCTAGCAGGTTCTTCAAGACCGTGAATAATAATGTTGTTACGACGACTGCGATTTTCTAGATCATCAATTTTATCCACCATAGCAACAACCATTTTTTGCAGATTGCTAACTTTGGATTCAACGGCTTCCAGTTTGCCTTGCGTCAAGGATAAATTGGCAAGAGCCGATTCCAACGAATCAAGCCTACCCTTACATTCGGTTAGTGTGTCAGATAATGTTTTCTGCGCAGCACTGAAGTCATTCATGCGCTCGATAATTTCTTTCTGTCCTGTTAGAACATTGAGTATCAGGTCTCGATCACTTAAACAGGAGAGAGATGCTTTGAACTCGGTTACCCCTTCATCACTATCAGAATCAGGCCCCGGATTTTGCTCGACATCCCCACATTGTACAATCAAGTCAACAAAAACGCACAAAATGGAACAAACATCATTTAGCACATGTGGGCAAGGTAGCAGCACTAAGCAAACATTATTACTACGAACACACTTGGCATTGGGCAGATAACTAACCTGCACAAGAAAGAATACGTGCTCGTTCAGCATTGCTGTCAACGTGCTGCCACGTTGCCCACTGAAGTGCCAGAGGGACGTCGGCCGGTATAAGTAGCTGTCAAGTCGTGACGTCACTCCGAAGGAAACGCTGTAATCAGTAGCTTCCACACGCTCATACTGCATCGGCTCGATGAAATAGCAGATTGCCGAAACAGTGAATGCGTTGTTTTCCTCTCGAGCTGCGGCAGCTGGCGAATCCAACCGGATGGAAGCATTTTCCACGGCAAGCGCATGCTCACCAAAGGCGACAGTCAAAATCTGCACAAGAAAGAAGACGTGCTCGTTCAGCATTGCTGTCAACGTGCTGCCACGTTGCCCAGTGAAGTGCCAGAGGGACGTCGGCCGGTATAAGTAGCTGTCAAGTCGTGACGTCACTCTGAAGGAAACGCTGTAATCAGTAGCTTCCACACGCTCATACTGCATCGGCTCGATGAAATAGCAGATTGTCGAAACAGTGAATGCGTTGTTTTCCTCTCGAGCTGCGGCAGCTGGCGAATCCAACCGGATGGAAGCATTTTCTACGGCAAGCGCATGCTCACCAAAGGCACAGTCAAAATCTGCACAAGAAAGAAGACGTGCTCGTTCAGCATTGCTGTCAACGTGCTGCCACGTTGCCCACTCTATATATATATATATATATATATATATATATATATATATATATATATATATTGTAGTGGAGAAGAGGAGCTTCAGCGGCATTTCTCGGCGCATCAGTGGCATCGCCATCGGCATAAGCTCGTGCTTGCTGCGCTTGGCCGGACGCTGCTGACTGCTTCGCTTTCTGCGTTCTGCTCTACAAATAAACCCGGTTACAAGTGGTCGAGGTGCTGGGTTTCGATCAGCCTGAAGCTTCGGAATCACATTTTACCATTCATTATGCCTACCGACGCAAGCGCCGCTCCAACTCCTCCACCGGCACCGCCTACTGTTCTCTGCGCCGGTTCTCTGCGTCTGCGAGATCCCCCTGTTCTCTCAGGCACAGAAGACAAGGAAGTTGACGACTGGATTTCAGTGTACGAGCGAGTGAGTACTCACAACAAATGGGATGACGCCGCCAAGTTGACCTACGTCTCCTTCTACCTGTCGGACGTGGCCAAGCTGTGGTTTATAAACCACGAAGCGGAACTCCCTACATGGTCGGTCTTTAAACGAGCCTCACAAAAGTTTTCGAACGGCCTAAGGTACGCAAACGACGTGCCGAACAACGCTTACATACTCGGTCCCAGCAGCTTGGTGAGAATTTCACAAGCTATATTGAGGACGTTTTCGACCTTTGCAAGCGAGTCAACGAGTCGATGTCCGAAGAGCTTAAGATCAAGCATATCATGAAGGGCATTGAGGACGACGCTTTCCAAATGTTGCTTTCTAAGAGTCCTCGCATTGTCCTAGAACTGACCGAGTTATGCCAGAGTTTGGACGAGTTGCGCAGGCAACATCTTTCCACCCGACGTCCCTCGGTGCTCGACGACTCTTCGTCCAGCCTTTCCACCCTTGGCATAGAAGAATATGCCCCTCTGCTCTCCAAGATCCAAGAGTTCATCCGCGCTGAGGTCGCTCGTCAGCTCTCTTTGATGTCCTGCGTACCCGATCAACCACGCAGATTGACATTTACACTCTGCGACTTCATTCAAGACCAAGTCGCACAAGCTCTTCCTTCCGCCCGTGAACCGCCCCCAGTCGTCTCACCTCTCACGTACGCCGAGGCCGTTGCTCGACTTCGACAGCCTGCGTTCTAGCCAGCGCCTATGTATTCGCCCCCGCCCTTTTCGCCGCCGACCTATTCACCGCCGCCTATGCCCATACCCCCTCAGCCGCAGTTTTCTGCCCCCCAGCCGCATGTCGGAGTCTACTCCGACCAATGGCGGACCCACGACAACCGTCCCATATGTTTTGCTTGTGGTGGTGTTGGCCACGTGGCACGTTATTGTCGTCGTCGCCAGGCTGCTCAGAACATTCGACGAATGCCCTCCTTCGACCCTCAGTTTTCTTCTACGCCTTCAAGCCCTCCTTCCTCTTCCTTTCCTTCTGATCGTCCACACGGCCCGACCCGCCGCTCCCCATCTCCACGTCGACGTTCGCTTTCCCCTATGCGTCGCCGTTCCGGACCCACCAACCAGGAAAACTAACGGCCGCAGTTCCCGAGGCACGAACTGCGTCCCCGTCGCCATGCACAAGTCCTCGCCCCTGTCCAGCTAACGTCATTGAAGTGTCAGTCGATGGTATCGTCGTCATGGCGCTTGTCGACACCGGAGCCGCTCTATCCGTCCTTTCCATCAAGCTGTGCCGCAAACTCCGCAACGTTCTGACGCCATTATCCGGCATCTCTCTTAGAACGGCTAACGCACAAAGTGTAACACCTCTCGCAGCCTGTACCACACGAGTCGTCATCGAAGGGATTGTGTATTTTGTCGAATTCGTAGTGCTGCCCTCGTGTTCCCATGACATGACACTCGGCTGGGACTTCCTTGCGAATAATAATGCCGTCATTGACTGCTGTCGCGCTGAACTTGAGCTATCTGCACTTCCTGATGTTGACGCTGTTGAAGCTTCCCTGCCGTGTTATAAACTCTCTGTTTCCGACGACACCACCGTACAACCGCGCTCTTCTCTGCTGGTGACTGTGTCATGTCACGCTATTTCCGACGGTGATGTTTTATTTACGCCCTCTGCCCTGTTCATTTAATGCAAATGTTCTACACTGCCCATTGCTCTCCTTACTCTCCACCATGGCGTCACGAAGACGCTCGTGTACAATACGCTAGAAGGGCCTTTACCTTTGTTTTATGGTGAATGTCTCGGTCACGTGCATCCGATCGACGCCCGTCACATTTTTGACGCTCCATTTAGTTTACTTTCTACGGACATCAGTGCACTCATTTCTGACTCTGTTTTTGACTAGTCACTCCTTGACGCTTTCCACCGCTCCATCGATGTCACAACGTTTTCTGCAGAACGAAGCCAGTTAGTGAACCTGCTGCAAAAGTTTCGTACTTCTTTTGACAGCCACGCTTCTGGCCTCAGTCGCACATCGAACATATATCACAAGATTGACACAGGAAGCCATACGCCTCTACGGCAGCGTCCCTACCGAGTCTCAGTGTCGGAGCGCCGTGTTATTGACGACCAGGTTGCTGACATGCTCCAGCGGGGTATTGTACAGCCTTCTCACAGTCCCTGGGCGTCACCGGTCGCTCTTGTTAAGACGAAGGACGGCTCCATTCGGTACTGTGTGGACTATCGACGTTTAAACAAGATCACCCGCAAGGACGTTTACCCGTTACCACGAATAGACGACGCCCTTGACTGTTTGAAGGAAGCAGAATACTTCTCTTCGCTGGATTTACGGTCTGGGTACTGGCAAGTTCCTATGCAAGCATCTGACCGGCCAAAAACAACATTTGTCACACCTGATGGATTATACGAGTTTACCGTTATGCCTTTCGGCCTTTGTAACGCTCCAGCCACTTTTGAAAGAATGATGGACACTATTTTACGAGGCCTCAAGTGGAACACATGTTTATGCTACCTCGATGACGTAGTTGTCTTTTCCACCAATTTCGACACCCATTTAAATCGTCTCGAGCACGTCCTCACACGTCTCACCGACGCCGACCTTCAACTCAACCTCAAGAAGTGTCGTTTTGGTGCCCGGCAGCTCACCATTCTTGGCCACGTCGTATCGCGGGATGGCATACTTCCCGACCCCGCCAAGCTTCGAGCAGTCGCCGATTTTCCGAAGCCAAAGAACTTGAAGGAACTCAGAAGTTTTGTCGGCTTGTCGTTATACTTCCGACGCTTTATTAGAAATTTCGCTTCCGTATGTGCGCCCCTTACATACCTTCTTAGCGGTGACAAAGACCTTTCCACCTGGTCACCAGCATGCGACGATGCATTCACTAAATTACGCCACCTGCTGACTTCACCACCCATCCTCCGCCACTACGGTCCTGGCGCTCCCACGGAGGTTCATACTGATGCCAGCGGTGTTCGACTTGGCGCTGTATTCGCGCAACGAAAGGCAGGGTTTGATGAATATGTCGTCGCCTACGCAAGCCGAACTTTGACGAAAGCCGAGGCTAACTACTCCGTGACCGAGAACGAGTGTTTAGCTATTATTTGGGCCCTTGGAAAATTTCGCCCCTACCTCTATGGTAACGATTCGACGTCGTCACTGACCACCACGCCCTTTGTTGGCTATCCACACTTAAAGACCCTTCCGGACGACTTGCTCGCTGGGCGCTGTTGGGACTCCGGGTCCTGCCGGTCTCGTTTTCGGTAGCTGGCCCCGTCGCCGGATCCATCGTCCAACAATTCAGCGAGAAAGAAGCGCCCCGAACGAACAACAGAGATTTATTTACATGTGGAGAAGTGGTCAACTGACCCAAAGAGAGAAGAGTGCGTGTGATACAAAACGTCTTCGGCATTTTATTGCGCCGCGCCGTTGACACTGGGCGCCCCGTCCGCATCATCAGCCAATACGGTGTCTCCGGCACCTCGGCCACGAGAGAGGGGGAAACACACCTCACAACACATGGAGTGGCCCAACCTAACACGAGGTCCATATATGGTCACGGCGCCCTAAAATGTTACCAAACATGGTCACGAACGCACATCAGACCCCGGAGCTCTCCCGGCGAGGAGGAACCCGAATGGGGAGGTGGGGGTGGCCGCCACCGTCGGTCAAGAACCGGTTCTCCCCCAAACTCTTCCTGCTTGGCTCCCCAGGGCCGGTCGTAACAGTCTCTCGCGCGGGGGGGGGGGTGAAGATCTCGATGGGCTGAAGTTTGCAGCCACTGTCCGGAGAGATCAGCGCCGGCAGTCGGTTTGGTGACGACCGTCTTTGATGAAGTAAAGGGCAACACCTGCTTCATTGAGGGCTCAACAGACATCACATACGCACATGAAAACACAACTACTCAGCCGGTGAGCGCCGGACAATTCCGCCAAACTCCACCAGGCAATTTTCCCCTTTAACTGATATTAAAGGAAATACACAATTTATTCAAAATGTTACTCACACTTTAAGGTGACACAAAACAACAACACTGGAAGCACACCGAACCCGAAACCCTGGATAGCCGTGTCTTCAACGTTTTCAAAGAAGTACACCTAAAAGAGTAAAAAAACAATCACTAGCCCTTGTCTAGGTCAGGAAAAAAAATGCCAGAGTTCTCGAGACATCCTCTCACGTCAGGGGCATCGACTTAAGCCATCAGCGTTGCCATGGAGTACACCCTTTTTGTAGCGTATTTCAAACGTATATTGTTGCAAAACGAGGCTCCAACGCAGCAGGCGGCCGTTCTTAGAGGACATGGTCTGTAGCCAGGTGAGAGGACAGTGGTCCACTTCCACAATGAACTTGCTTCCGGCAATATAACAAGCCAGTTTTCTGGACTGCCCAAACCAAGCACGCACATTCCTTTTCGCTAGCGCTGTAAACCTGCTCGCGAAGGGTGAGTTTCCGGCTAACATATAGGACGGGATGCTCTTGATCCCCCTCATCCCTTTGACTAAGAACTGCCCCCATGCCTCTATCACTAGCGTCGCAGTGGACTATGAAAGGCCTCGAGTAGTCCTGTGAACTAAGCAAAGGTTGACTCGACAAGGCCGCTTTCCAAACGCGGAAAGCCTTTTCTTTCTCCTCATCCCAGTCGACCATTTGGGGCTCGGTCTTGTGCAACACGTCAGTAAGAGTGCTGGCAATGTCGGAATATCTAGGGATGTACTTACGATAGTAACCAGCTATTCCAAGAAAAGCCCGAATATCGGTTTTCGTTCGGGGCTGGAGAAAGTCTCGGATAGCTGCCACTTTCATTCAGAGAGACGGCGATGCCCTCGACCGATAACATGCCCGAGATAGAGTACCTCTGCTTGTGCTAGCTGACACTTGGGCGCCTTTACCGTTACACCTGCTTCGTGTAGGCGTGTCAGTACTGCTTTCAAATGCGTCAAGTGTTCTGGCCAGGACGAGGAAAACACGGCGACGTCGTCCAAGTAAGGCAATGCGAAGTCCTCTTGACCACGCAAAACCTTATCCATTAGGTTGGAAAAACAGTAAGGCGCGTTCTTTAGGCCGAAACTCAACACTTTAGGGCGGAATGTCCCCAATGGTGAAATAAATGCAGCATACCGGCTCGCCCTCTCGGTGAGTGGCACCTGCCAGTAACCTCTCACTAGGTCTAGCGTTGAGATAAATTGCGCGCTGCTTACCCTCTCGACGCGTTCCTCAATGTGGGGAATTGGGTATGTCTGATCCTTGGTGATGAGGTTTAACTTACGATAGTCTACGCAAGGACGCGGATCTTTGCCGGGTACCTCCACGAGAATTAACGGGGAAGTTGAAGTGTGAAGTAACTTTCACACGGCTCAATCACACCCAATTCCAGCATCCTGTTAACCTCTGCTTTTATTAGCTCAAGCCGGCGAGGTGACACCCGATACGTCTTAGATCTTACCGGTTCCGACGAGGTAAGCTCTATGTCATGAGTGAGGACGGATGTCCGGCCTGGCTCGCTTACAAATCTGTCCTGAAACTCGGTCAAAAGACCACGCAATTCCTGCTTCTGCTTCGTTGTTAGCTGTGCCTTTGATACTAAATCCTCAACTCTTTTCTCGATCGGGACTTCGTCCGATTCGGGAGCTTATTCAGGAATTTCTGCCGGAACCTCTTCCGGAACATTTAAAGTCATGTTCACGATGGCTTCCCTCTCTTTATAGGGTTTGAGTAAGTTGTTATGATACACCTGGTGTGCCTTACGACTTCCTGGTAATTTTACCACATAGTTGGTGTCAGACAATTTTCGAGTAATTTCGGCCGGGCCGACCCATTGCACTTCAAGCTTATTCTTTTGGGAGGGCCTCAACAACATGACCCTGTCTCATACAGCAAAGTGTCGTGCTTTAGCGGTCCGATCGTAGTAAAGCTTAGCCTTCTGCTGTGCTTTGGTCATCGCATTCTCGGTCAGTTTTTGGACTGTCGTTAGACGATCCAATAAGGTGAGGACATATTCCACTACTACAGGATCATCACTCTGACCTTCCCACGACTCTCTCAGCATACGAAGAGAAGACCGCAGTCTGCGGCCGTAAAGAAGTTCCGCTGGCGTAAACCCTGTTGTCTCATGTGGTGCAGTTCTTAGTGCAAACATCGTTGCAGGTAAGCACATTTCCCGGTCAGTTTTCCGTTCAAGACATAAGGCTCTTAACACTCGCTTCATCACGGAGTGAAGCTTTTCTATCGAGTTCGACTGCGGATGGTAGACTGAACTATGCAATAATTTCACGCCACACCGCTCTAGAAAGGTTGTCGTTAAGGCACTCGTGAAAATGGTGCCCTGGTCTGATTGTATCTCGGCAGGAAAGCCTACCCGGGCAAACACGGACAGAAGTGCGTTCACTACTTCGACGGAACTTAGCTCTTTTAGCGGGACCGCCTCTGTAAATTTAGTAGCTGGGCAGATTAAGGTCAAGATGTGACGGTAGCCTGAAGTTGTCTTGGGCAAAGACCTATTGTGTCAATTACCAACCGACGAAAGGGCTCCGTGATTACGGGTACCAGCTTCATTGGAAATTTCGCCTTATCTCCCGGCTTACCCACTCGCTGACACACATCGCAAAATTTTACAAACCTCTATACATCTTTAAAGCATCCAGGCCAGTAGTATTCCTGTAAAAGACGATTTTTCGTCTTCTTTACGCCTAAGTGGCCTGACCATGATTCTCCATGCACCAAACTAAGCAAATCCTGACGATACGCCTGAGGTACGACTACCTGGTCAAACTCTACTCCTCGCCTATCTAGATATTTTCGATAGAGTATGCCGCTCCTCTCTTGGAATCTCACATTTCGTTTGGCGATTCCCTCTTTCGAACTGTCCTGGAATTGCTTAAGCGTCGGGTCCCCCTTTTGTTCGGTTATTAATGAAGCGGGACTCACCTGCAGCAGCCGACTGAAATTATCCGAAGTTGGCATGACACACAACTCTTTTGTATTTCCTAGTACCTGGAATGTGTCACCCTCTGTGCTATCCTCTGTACTACCAGGAATCGGCTTGGGAGCAACAGCATTTTCTATTTGCTCGGTCAACGAGGCGTAATTGACCCCTTCCAATTCGGGAGGAGGTTCATCGTCGCCTTTAGGAATGGTTGCTTCCGCGACTACGGCTTCTGCAGCCTGTTCTCGCACAAGTCGATTTGTTACCGTGGTGTCCAACTCGCAACCAGGCCCTGTTGTCGATTTGAGGCTTGTTTGCCTCAGTGAATGTTGCTCTTGCAGCCAGCGCACGTGCCTTCGATCTAGTCAGTGCCTGCACTATGCCTTCTCCCAACGTTAGATCTTTCTCCTTCAGCATTTGATCTGACTTATTTGAAAATAAGTAAGGATACTGGGGGGGGGGTAGATATGGCGATACCAGCGGCTTCCGTTTCCAACGTACCAAATGCGCCTTTAAGGACAACTTTAGCTACAGGAAGGCACTGACTGTTTGCTTCTACGGCTTGTCTAATCCAGGCACAGTCTCCTGAATACTGTCCGGACTGAACAAAGGACGGATGAACTACGTCCATAGTGGCTGCGGAGTCTCTAAGAACCCGACACTGCTTGACGTTCGGGGTAAGGTCGTACATATAGGGCTCTAACAACTTCGTGTTCTCGTCGGCTTCATTTATAGATAAAAAGGCCACCTTTTCTTTCGGGCAGTGTTTCGCGAAGTGCCCTGTTTCGTGACAATTGAAACAAGCAGCCGGTTTTCTCGCCTCAAATTTCCTTTTGCTTGCCTCTGCCAACGCCCCATGGTTAGATGAATTGTTTTCGTCACCCTTTTGTGCGAGACTTGTCGGTTGTTTTCTAAACGGCGCCTTATTCGGTAGTAGGAATTTTTCCCTTTTAGGCTCGCTGTTTGCCCCGAGGGCGCGGCGCGTAACGAATTCTTCATCGAGCTCTGCGGCTTTCGTTACTGTGTTCACGTCCGGTCTATCCTGCACCCAGAACCTCACCTTTTCTGGTAACCTTTGATAGAATTGTTCCAGACCGATACACTCGAGCACCTTGTCATGATTCCCATACGCCTTTGCCTCTTTGAGCCACTCCCCCATGTTGGCCATTAACTTGTAAGCAAACTCCGGGTATGAATCATTGTTCTCTTTTACGGCGTTGCGAAATTTTTGTCTGAAACCTTCCGCTGACAACCTGTATTTCTTGAGAAGGCTCGACTTTACCTCACTGTACTCGTCAGCCTCCTCTTTCGTGAGGCGCGCGATTACTTCTGAGGCCTCTCCCGGAAGTAGGGACAACAAGCGTTGAGGCCACGTATCCTGGCTGAAACCTTGCCTTTCACAAGTTCTCTCAAAGTTGACGAGAAACAGCCCAATGTCCTCCCCTAGCTTGTACGATCTCATTAGGTCCGTCATTTTGAACCTGACCCGCTCTGCGGTACCGGATGCCTCGCTGCCTCCTGTTCTACTATTATGGCTAATCTCTAGCTCGAGGCGCTTCATTTCAAGCTCATGCTTTCGCATCTTATCTTCCTCGGCTTCTGCCGCTTTCCTTTCGGCCTCGGCCGCGGCCGCCTTTCTTTCAGCCTCGGCCGCGGCCGCCTTTCTTTCGGCCTCTGCCGCTTGCCTCTCCTGAATCTCCTCGACACATTCTGACAGCTCGTCATCCTCCGCCCCCAATGCGAGAATCGCCTCTATCAGCTCTGGCTTTCTTTGAGAGTCCGACACCTCCAGATTCAACTCCCTTGCAAGAAGCAACAACATGGACTTTCGCAGGGATTTCAGATTCATGGCTGCCTCCAATACCGCTGTCTCTGTTCCACAAAGATTCCTGTCCTGCAACTAATTAACCTTGACGGCAACGACAGCTCTAGATACCTGCCTTGCCTCAAGTTTTTCGTTAACTTAGTCTACAAATAAAGCTTCAAAAGCTCTTACACGGAATCCTGCCCTGTCACTGTTAACCTTGACGCCACTGACAGAAAGAGCTTAATCAAGCTATCACACAATTTCTGCCTGACGCAAGTTACCTGTTAACCCAATGACCAAGACAGCCCCTCTCTACCAGCTTTTACTTAACACATAGAGTAAATGCCTGGTAAACTTTAACAGAGAAAGCCGGCACTCACCCAGTTCGCAGTCATGTCTCCGGCGTCGTGCCTCTCAGAAGTGCCGTTCGATTCCCTCTGGAAGTCGATGAGCTCGTTTCCTCCTTCTCCTGTCGTCCCGTTGTTGAACTTCGGGCTCACTCCGTCCAGTGGTCGCTTTCGGGGTTATCGGCATCCCACCGCTGCCATCCAGTTGTTGGGACTCCGGGTCCTGCCGGTCTCGTTTTCGGTAGCTGGCCCCGTCGCAGGATCCATCGTCCAACAATTCAGCGAGAAAGAAGCGCCCGAACGAAACAGAGATTTATTTACATGTGGAGAAGTGGTCAACTGACCCAAAGGGAGCAAGAGTGCGTGTGATACAAAACGTCTTCGGCATTTTATTGCGCCGCGCCGTTGACACTGGGCGCCCCGTCCGCATCGTCAGCCAATACGGTGTCTCCGGCACCTCGGCCACGAGAGAGGGGGAAACACACCTCACAACACATGGAGTGGCCCAACCTAACACGAGGTCCATATATGGTCACGGGGCCCTAAATTGTTACCAAACATGGTCACGAACGCACATCAGACCCCGGAGCTCTCCCGGCGAGGAGGAACCCGAATGGGGAGGTGGGGGTGGCCGCCACCGTCGGTCAAGAACCGGTTCTCCCCCAAACTCTTCCTGCTTGGCTCCCCAGGGCCGGTCGTAACAGCACTCAAACTTCAGGAATACGACATCCGCGTTATTTACAGATCTGGTCGTAAGCACACGGACGCCGACGTCCTTTCTCGCTCACCCATATCGGATAAATGTGTTTGCCTCTCTTCCCTTGAGCCTGCACTTGCGTCATCCGCATTGCGCAACATGACGGTGGAACAACGAAAGGATCCCTGTATCAGTGGCCTCATAAGCATTTTTTCTGATCCTCTCACTCCTTCGCCGTCTCGCGCTCTCCGCCGCCAGGCTAGCAACTTTTGCCTAAGGGATTGATGTTCGTTATCGACGAAACTACCTTTTTTACGGTCGCAAGTGTCTCCTTGTGATACCCCGCCATCTTCGAGCTGCTATCTGCGAAGCTTTTCACGCGGACTTACAGTGCGCCCACGCAGGCCTCTTCAAGACATACGCTAGGCTTCGACTCAGATTTTATTGGCGTGGCATGTATAACTACGTGCGAAAATTCATTCGCTCGTGTGCTCAGTGCCAACGACAAAAGTTACCTCTCGGGCAAGTCTACCCGTCACAACCTCTTCCTTGTCCTAGTCGACCTTTTGATTGCATCGGCGTTGACATTTACGAACCACTACCATCAACTCTAGCTGGTAATCGCTGGATTGTTGTTGCGATAGACCATCTGACACGCTATGCCAAAACAGCCGCGCTTCGGACTGCCACAGCCTGTGACGTTGGAACGTTTCTGTTGCAACGTTTCATTCTGCGTCATGGTGCCCCTCGCGAGCTCTTAAGTGACAGAGGCCATGCCTTCCTTTCTGACGCCTTGAAGGCATTACTCATTGAATGCCGAATCGTGCACCGCACAAGTACAGCGTACCACCCTCAAACGAATGGCATGACGGAGCGCTTCAACCGTACTCTTGGCAGTATGCTGTCGATGAACGTCGCCTCTGATCATTTAAATTGGGACCAAGTTCTCCCGTTCGTCGCCTACGCGTATAATACTGCCGTACAAGCTACTACTGGGTTTTCGCCATACTTTCTTCTGTACGGACGAGAACCTTCAAATACAGTAGACACTATTCTTCCATATTAACCTTATGAGTTCGAAAGTACAACTCTGTCCGAAGCTGCCCGACATGCTGAAGAATGCCGCCAGCTTGCCGGCTCTTTTTTTTACCGAGGACCAGTGGCAGCAGCAATCCCGCCAGACTGGGGACCGTTCGGCTCCAAACTTTCCACCTGGTTCATTGGTATGGCTTCGGGCACCTGCTACCGCGCCTGGCCGCTCCGCAAAACTTCTTCACAAGTACATCGGGTCATGCCGCGTTGTAGAGCAAACGTCACTCGTCAACTATATCGTGGAGCCCATCATCCCATCCACAGACCTACGCTACCGCGGCCGCGAGACTGTCCACGTCTCTCGTCTCAAGCCATATTACGACCCATTAGTCGTTTCTTCTCCCTAATCCGCCAGGATGGCGTCTTTTTGTGCGGAGGGCGATTGTAGAGAAGAAGAGGAGCTTCAGCGGCATTTCATGGCGCATCAGGGGCATCGCCATCGGCATAAGCTCGTGCTTGCTGCGCTTGGCCGGACGCTGCTCACTGCTTCGCTTTCTGCGTTCTGCTCTGCAAATAAACCCCGTTACAATATATATATATATATATATATATATATATATATATATATATATATATATATATATATATATATATTGTGGGCGTTTGTTACTTACATCGTCTTCATCCCTGCATAATTACAATCACCAATCACCATCATCCGCTTGTCTCTTTGTCCTCATTGCCACTCTGGGTCATCATCATCGTCATCGTCTGTGTACTGGCTCTGCCCGTTCGTTTTGCGAGGTCTTTCCTCAATTAAACGCTGTCGCAACCAAGACTACCAAGACTTCATACGTGTTGGAGGTGGATTTTTGGTCCTCTTACCTCCCGCAGCCCGCTCTACCCGCTGCAGCTTCGTTCAGGCCGCCGATTGCGCCCACTGTCAGGCAGCATGTCCCAGACCGAGCCTACCGGAGCTGATATCATCAACCACGCACCGACGCAAGCTGCCCCTCCTATTTACATACACGGACATCAGCGGGAACCCCCGCTCTTTGCTGGTCTTCGTGGAGAAGACGTAGAAGACTGGCTCGACGACTACGACCACGTAAGTGACGCTAATCGGTGGGACGAGGCCGCCAAACTTCGTTACGTCCCTTTTTATCTGACCGGAGTCGCAAAGACATGGTATTTTAACCACGTCATTGACCTACCCGACTGGGCTATCTTCCAGCAGCAGCTGCGACACGTTTTTGGGACCCCGGACATTCGATCCGTTGTCGCGAAGAGGACACTTGATACTCGCCGACAACATCCCGGTGAATCGTACACTTCATGCATCGAGGATGTCCTCGCACTGTGCCGGCGTGTCAATCAATCCATGCCGGAATCGGACAAAGTGCGCCATATATTGAAAGGCATTGGGCCTGTTGCCTTTAATGCACTTGCTGTGCTAAACCCAGCTATCATCGCTGATGTCGTGACGACATGACAGCGCCTTGATATGCTAGACTCTGTTCACCTCCAACCGGACAATGACGACCACCACTCTACGTCTCATGGACACCTGCGTGACCTCATCCGGGACATTATACGTGAATAGTTGCGTTCTATGGGCTTCACACCTCCTACACCGCGTCCTACACAGTCTTCGGGAGTGCCCTTGCGTGACATCGTCAGGGAGGAACTTACATCGCTGACTGGCGTTGCGCCCGTACAGCCACCTGCTTCATGCCCCTTACCCACGTACCCTGAAGTTGCTGCCGTGCCTCCCAGCGACGCCCACGCGACATCACTGCATCCATCCTACGCATCAGTTGCTGCCGCTCCCCCGGTAAACTACCATTCCGTGCTCCCTGACTCTCCGGCCCACCTGACCGCGCTATCTCCAGCTGCCCCGAATGCCTTCTATTCCCCACAGTGGCGCTCGTCTCGCCCTGTATGCTACTACTGTGGCTATCGCGGCCACATATCTCGTTTCTGCCGAAAGCGACAGCAAGATGAGCGTCGTAACGACGTGCGCGAACAGGATTCGTACACTGGGGCGTCTTATCAAGGTCGGCGTTATTCGTCTCCCCCGCACCGGTCTCCATCTCCTCCGGCATCGACTGCACCACGAACCAGCCGAAACACGAGACGCCACTCACCTTGGCCCTTCCGCCATTCCACTTCTCAACTTCGGCCCGCCTCATTATCATATGATATTGTTACGGGAAGGAGACTGACTCAGAATGGTAGTCACCGATCACCGATGTATTTTCAGCCGGTTAGGCGAGCAGCGCCAGCCACACAGATTAGCTCGTGTCAGTCTATCTGCTTCGTCTTCTTCAGCTCCATGCACTGGCACGTACCATGACCCCCGGCGGCGGAGGCACCATCCCGGTGCTTTAAAGGTCGTTATCTGACGCATTATTGTAGGGCTTGATCCGCGAGACGTGTACGATATCACTGGGCCGCATAGTAGACGATGATGGACAGATGGGGCTGATCTCGTAGGTGACAGGTGTTACTTGACGCAATATACGGTAGGGTCCCGTGTAATGAGACAGAAGTTTTTCGGATAGGCCCAGCCGACGATGAGGGGACCAGAGTAAAACGAGGGTACCGGGAGCGAAATGTACGTCTCTATGTTCCGCATCATACCGAAGGCATTGGTTGGTTTGCGACGCCATCAGCTGAGCGCGAGCGAGCTGACGGGCATGATCGGCTCGCGCAATCGCGTCGCGGGCATACTCGCTGGTGGAATGAGGTGTGAGCTGAGATGACTGTGTCCAGGGGTAAAGTCGGCTCTCTTCCGTACAATGAGTAGAGCGGCGAAAAGCCCGCTGTGTCGTGACGGGATGAATTATACGTGAAAGTTGCGTAGGGTAAGGCAAGGTCCCAGTCTCGGTAGGTCGGGCGACACGTACATAGCGAGCATATTTGTTAAAGTGCGGTTAAATCGTTCCGTGAGGCCGTTTGTTTGAGGGTGGTAAGCGGTTGTCAGTGTGTTCTGCGTGGAACAAGAACGCAGAATGTCGGCGATGACTTGGGATAGAAATGTACGGCCACGGTCTGTGAGAAGCTGTCTCGGGGCACCGTGAATCAATATAACGTCCCGTAACAAGAAGTCAGCGACGTCGGTTGCACAGCTGGTCGGTAGAGCTCGCGTAATAGCGTAGCGTGTAGCGTAGTCTGTCATAACGGCTATCCATTTGTTTCCCAATGTTGATGTCGGAAAAGGACCAAGCAGGTCTAACCCAACACGGTAAAATGGTTCCGCGGGTATGTCAATTGGTTGAAGATAGCCAGCGGGTAGCAGCGACGGTGTCTTACGACGTTGGCATAGGTCACATGTGGGGACGTATCGGCGTACCGAACGAGCAAGGCCTGGCCAGAAAAAACGGCGCCGGACGCGCTCGTACGTGCGGCAAATGCCAAGGTGTCCAGCCGTGGGAGCGTCATGAAGTTCGGTGAGAACACAGCGGCGCAAATGCTTAGGCACAACAATGAGAAGGTCGGGCCCGTCTGGTCGGAAATTGCGACGGTATAGCACACCCTTTTGAATGACAAAGTAGCGGACGGAAGCATAATTTGTGGAGGATTCTATACGGCTGATGATGTCAAGCAGCTCTGGATCACGCTTCTGTTCTTCCCCAATATTAAGGAAGTCGGACACTGACAAGATAGAGTTCTCCGTGGTCTCGTCAGTGTCCTCGGGATCGTCGACAGGGTACCGGGAGAGGCAATCGGCATCACGGTGTAGGTGGCAAGATTTGTAGACCACCGAATAGGAAAACTCTTGCAGGCGCAAAGCCCAGCGACCAAGGCGGCCTGATGGATCTTTCAGAGAGTTCAGCCAGCAGAGTGCGTGGTGGTCGGTAACTACCGAAAATGGGCGTCCGTATAGATAAGGTTGAAATTTCGCCACCGCCCATACAAGAGCCAAGCACTCACCTTCTGTTATCGAATAGTTACATTCAGGGGCGGATAGGAGACGACTGGCATATGCAATAACGCAATCATGGCCATGTTGTTTCTGAGCCAGCACTGCCCCAATGCCATGCCCACTTGCATCTGTACGGATTTCCGTAGGGGCAGCAGGGTTGAAGTGTGCCAGAATCGGAGGGGCATTGAGAAGAGCGACGAGAGTCGAGAACGCAGAAGCCTCTTCGGAGCCCCATGAATACGGGACTTCTTTCTTCAGGAGCTGCGTAAGCGGCCTCGCTATGTGCGCGAAATTTTTCACGAAGCGTCGGAAGTAGGAGCATAAGCCGATGAAGCTGCGTACATCCTTCGCAGATCGTGGTACAGGAAAGTTTTTCACGGCGCTGATTTTTGCCGGGTCTGGTTGTACGCCGTTGGCGTCTACTAAATGGCCAAGCACTGTGATTTGATGGCGTCCAAAGTGACATTTGGACGAGTTGAGCTGCAGGCCAGCGCGACGGAAGATTCCCAGGATGGCTGAGAGGCGCTCTATGTGAGTTTCAAATTTTGGTGAAAAGACAATGACGTCGTCCAAGTAGCACAAACAGGTGGACCATTTGAATCCCCTGAGCAGGAAGTCCATCATTCGTTCGAAGGTGGCTGGAGCATTACAAAGGCCGAAGGGTGACCTTGAACTGATATAGGCCATAGGGGGTGATGAATGCCGTTTTTTCACGGTCCATTTCATCTACCTCTATCTGCCAGTAGCCGGAACGAAGGTCTATGGAGGAAAAATAGTGGGAACCATAGAGGCAATCAAGCGCATCATCTATTCGTGGCAGAGGGTAAACGTCTTTTTTGGTAATTTTGTTTAGGTGTTGATAATCCACACAGAAACGCCATACACCGTCTTTCTTGCGGACTAGCACTACAGGAGAAGCCCAAGGACTGCAGGATGGCTCAATGATATCCTTGGCGAGCATTTTGTCGACCTCACTTTGGATGATGTGACGCACGGCTGCCGACACCCGATATGGACGCCTATGAATAGGATGCTCATTACCAGTGTTTATGCGGTGGCTCATACCGGTAGCTGTCCCCAACGGACGGCCGCTGATGTCAAAAACGTCAATGTAGGACAGCAGAACCCGGTGGAGCTCATCAGTCTGCTGCGGCGTTAAGTTGGAAGCGATCATCGAAGTAATAACGCTGTCGGAGCAAGTGGCAGACTGATGTTGAGCGTAGGGGTCCGAAGGGGTGGCCATCACGAAAACATCTACCGCATTGTCTTTAAGGTGCAGAGCAACGCCAAAGAGATCCCTTGTGGCAAAACTTGAGGTGTCAAGCTAAAGTTGACAACTGGGAGGCATGTAGAATTTCCTGCGACGGACAGAATGGTGTGCGGTAATGTAATGCCACGGCTTATGACAGCATCGGTGATAGGGGTCAGAACATAGTCACCGTCGGGAACTGGTGGCATTGAGACGAGCTCTATGTAGGTCAGTGTCTGTGGAGGGAGGCGTGCGTGTCCCGTTGTGCAGAGGCGACTAGGCCGTTGTGTGAGAGGTTCTGTTGCGGGAAAGTGTAGACGGAGCGTACTGGTCGAACAGTCTATGAGGGCAGAATGCGCGGACAGGAAGTCGAGGCCTAAGATTACGTCATGGGGGCATTTTTCAAGGACAGTGAAGAGAACAACTGTGTGTCGATCCGCAATGCTCACACGAGCGGAGCACATTCCAACGATAGATGCTATTCCACCATCCGCAACACGGACGAACTGAGTGGTCGCAGGTGTGAGAACCTTCTTGAGCTTGCGGCGAAAATCACTCGTCATCACGGAAAGTTGGGCGCCGGTGTCGACAAGAGCAGTGACATGTACGCCGTCTACTTGTACGTCTATGAGGTTCCGTTTTGTCGGTATCGTCAAAAGAGGATTTTCGGTCAGTTCAAGCGATGCAGCGCCACCTCCGGGGGCTGCAACGCTTAGTTTTCCATCGGAGAACCTCGTGGGAAGGCGGGGGAAGATGGTCGGCGGGGCTGTGGAGAACGAGACCGGCGACGTTGGGGGGATGGAGAGCGGGAGTAGCAGTGTTCAGAAGCAGGTTCCTGGGCATAATGGTCGCGGCTGGTCTCATGGCGATAGGCAGGACGGGCATAGAAGGGACGAGAGGACGGTTGTGCAGGAGGACACCAGCGACTTCTGCAATGACGAGAAATGTGCCCGATTCTGTGACACGAGAAGCATATCGGCTTGTCATCGTGTGTTCGCCATGCGGACGGATTACGGAACGTTGAGGGAGAGCTGGTCTGGAAGGGAAGTGCAGGCGTGTATCGGGGCTGGTAGTCGGTGCGGGGAGGCGGTGAGATAGAGTGAATTCCCAACCTGGCGATTTCCTGCCGGACGACTGCTTGAATGAGAGGCAACGTAATTGGCGGAGAGGGGTCAGGGGACGTTGGTCCCACCTTAGCTGGAGCAGCCGCTTCAAGCTCCCGCCTGACGATTCGCGTCAAGTTGTCACAGGTGTCTGGTGGATGATATGTGTCGATACACGAGGACATCGCAGTGGTGTTCGGGAGGCGCTGGAACTGATGGGAGATGCGTCTGCTTTTAGCTTGTTGGAACCGGCGGCATTCTTGAATGATCGCATCAACAGAAGACACATTGTTGAATACCAACAAGTTGAACGCATCGTCGGTGATACCCTTTAGGATATGGGCAACTTTTTCAGGTTCAGACATATTTTCGTCAGCTTGACGGCATAGTGAAAGGACAGCCTGAATATAACCGATGCAGGGCTCCGTGAAAGATTGTGCGCGAGTCGACAACTCATTTTTCGCAGCTTCACGACGACCAGAGATGTTGCCAAAAAGCTCACGGATCTTTACCTTGAAGCTGTCCCAGCTTGTTATGTCATGCTCGTGGTTATCAAACCAAACACGAGGGGTTCCGTCGAGATAAAAGATGACGTTGGCGAGCATAAGGGTGGGATCCCACCTGTAAGTGGCGCTGACGCGTTCGCAGAGGCGTAGCCACTGGTCGACGTCGGAACCCTCGCTGGCCCGAGAACACGCCGGGGTCTTTGAGCGCGGGAAGCGTCAGGAAAGTTGTTGCGGGCGCTGGGTTGACAGGTCGGGCAGAATGGGGAACGACCGGAGAGGATGTAGCCGAGTCTTGAGTGGTCATGTGGTTAGCCGCGAGGGAGCGTCCGCTTCGGAGTTCCGTGGTGAGGACGGGGATCGCACAACTCCACCAAATATGTTACGGGAAGGAGACTGACTCAGAAGGGTAGTCACCGATCACCGATGTATATTCAGCCGGTTAGGCGAGCAGCGCCAGCCACACCGATTAGCTCGTGCCAGTCTATCTGCTTCGTCTTCTTCAGCTCAATGCACTGGCACGTAGCAATATTCATTCGGGAAACTATAAGTGATACAGTTTGTGGAGGAAAAACTTCATTCTGAATTAGAACTGAAATTCCTCCATCAGGCCCGTGTAACACGCTTTCTGTGGAAGTGGAAGGAGTGCGAATCGATGCTTTGGTGGACACAGGTGCGACAATGTCTGTGATACGTGCTGATTTGTGTGAACATTTAAGGAAAGTAATGAAGCCTTACGACGGCCCCATGTTAGTTGCTGCCCAGGGGAACGTCATTCACCCTTCCGCGTTTTGTACTGTGCGTGTTTTTATCGACGGCATCCGCCATCATGTCCAGTTTGCTGTCCTGTCCCGCTGCTCTCACGAACTAATTTTAGGGTGGGATTTTCTATCATCTGCTTCCGCAGCGATTTGTTGTGGACAACGCGTCGTTCACCTCGCTGACACCGACTACATGCTTGACGACGACAATCACAAGCCACTTAGTCTGGTCGCTGCGAAAGATATCGAACTGCCTCCACAAGAGCAAATTGTCAGCATTACGTCCAAGGACATCTATCACGGTGATGAATTGGTCTCACCGTCACCACTTTGCGTTCGTAAAGGTATAGTTCTTCCATCCGGTGTCATTCATTTTTTGCAATGGCTCTGCACTTGTCACCGCTGCCAACTCTACACTGGAGAAGATCTTACTGCCACAGGGCACTACTGTGGCCCGTGTTGCCGACTACGAGCCTGTATTTGTCACGCCACTTCAGGCCATCGCATCCAAAGAACCTTCCCTCGGTGAGCATGTTTCTTCCTCTGCCTTTACCACCGCTATCAGCAGCGAATTGACATATTCACAGAGGCAGCAGCTGCTCGCATTGTTGGAGAAACATGCAAATTCTTTCGATTTTTGCTCGTCTAAGCTTGGCCGCACTAATACTACAGCACATCGAATTCAAACTGTTGGGACATCTATCATACACCGCCAACCCTACTGCGTGTCTCTAGCTGAAAAAAAAATTATAGAAGAAAACGTTGCGGACATGCTTAAACGGGAAATCATCCATCTCTCATCTTGCCCTTGGTCGTCTCCTAATGTTTTAGTCCGCAAAAAGGATGGCTCTGTGCATTTTTGCGTGGACTACCGGGTGCTCAATAAGATCACACGCAAGGACGTGTACCTTAAGCTACGCATTGACGACGCCCTTGATTCCCTACAAGGAATCATCATCATCTTCGTCATCGTCTGTGTACTGACTCTGCCCGTTCGTTTTGCGAGGTCTTTCCTAAATTAAACGCTGTCACACCCAAGACTACCAAGACTTCATAATATATATATATATATATATATATATATATATATATATATATATATATATATATATATATATATATATATATATATATACGTGTGTGTGTGTGTGTGTGTGTGTGTGACGTAAGAAAGAAGGGATGGTTAGGAGAAGTAGTAAGGAAGAAGTGCTTTCGAATAAATATGGCGTAAGAGCCAGGCCACATCGCTCATTCATCGTAGCGTCACACGAGTCGACGGGTGAAGACCTGGCAGCCACTTCATCAACCAGCCTTCATCATCGAACACCTCACCAGCCATCCTCATTGAACGTGGACCACACAAGTGCATCCCAACTCTACACCATGACCAGCATCATGACAGCATCATTAGCAGGCCTTGACATCCCCAAGTACACCGGATCAACTGACGATGGACCCGTACAAGACTGGTTCAACGTATTCGAGCTCCACGCCGCTCCTACATCCAGGTCAGAACGGGAGATGGTCGTCAACTTTACCGACTACGACTGTGGTGCGACTTTCAAATTCTACCTCACCCGCGTATTTCAAAACGGTGAGCTATGGAAAAACATCAAAGAATAAATGATCATTCAATTTAAAGTATACAGTCAAAACTACGACGAAGACTCGATTATAACCCATCATTCGCAGACAATTGCACTCGGTCATCAACTTCGCAGGCAGTCTTCAACCAGTCGAACGCACAACAATATTCGACCACTGGCACAAGACGCAGTGGCACACGGGTTCAGTGACAGACGACAATGCGTATTTTGGGAAAAACACAACGATCGAGTGGGCCTCCCTTCTGCAAGAAAGTCGGCATTTCCGAAGTCATCGCTTCAGCATATGACACGAGATGTTGCTCAACCACCTGATGCCATTTACTCTTCGTCTCGCATACGTGGTCCACCACCTGGGTTTTCATCACTCGGTTCTTCAAGCGCTTCTAACGCTCCCCACTTGCCTTATAAGGATTCCGTACTCATGCTAGATGACCTGGCGCATCGGGAAAATACCCTGTCAAGCCATTCCCCTTCCATAAAGATTCATCCATCACCGTCCAGTGCACAGACCCTCGACAGTCTAAACAAAACAGAAGACTCAGACGCATCGAACGTAGCACGCTACCAGGCGCAAGAACCACTCGCAATGAGCTGCGAAGAAGAAGCCCCTGAAGAGCTTCGTGGCATTTCTACGGCACCGCAGACTTGCCAAAATCTGCAGTTCAAATCTAGTGATGTCACGTGACCTGTAGTACCGTCATGCAGAGCTCACCAATTCAAAAATTGAACAAGTTCAGAAGTACAACACACGTCAAACCTCGTACACAGTTGTCTTTCAGAAGCGTCCGTGCTGAACCATGTCATGGAAGCCTCTGAAGAGCATGCTAGTGTGACGTCCCCGCAAACACGGACTGAACCCCGGTCCTTTCAAGATGTTTTCGCTCGTTTCTTAAACCCACGCATAAAAAAGGAAAACTTTCGGTCTAACGAATGGGCATTCCGGAGTGGAGGACCTGGAAGGATTATTTCTACTATTCTCGCGGGCTCCCCCACGCAAACACGAGGACCGGGCGGCGCCTTGTCGTTACAGACAGTGTGACAGTGTAGGGTGGAAATATTCCGCGCGCACCCTTCAGATTTGTGGCATGGGGGAGCGGCAGAGCACCTTTTGTTGGTTCGGGGAATGCGACCCTGCCGCCGCACCTGCGCCGGGTCCGACCTGACTTTTCGTCAGCTTCCACGGCTCCAGGGCTCATTACTGCGTTCTGCACGGATGACCACCCGTGGCGTTGAATGAAGAAGAAGCGGTGGCTACGGAGAATTTCGCGGAAGACACCGAGCTGCATGGAGACGTCGAGACTCGTTCTGGACATCGGCTCGTCAAGTACCAGAAACCGGGGCAATTGGTTCGGCCGAAAACTTTTCGGCACAACACTGCGAACTCCGGACGTTGGCCATTACAGACGACACACTTTGTCGGAAGCATCGGGACCATCGTTCGCCCGTAATTAAAGTGTCTTGGGACAGATCGCCCATCTCTCTCTTCTGAGGCTTGAGTTTGTACATTGTTACTTGCTCACCTTTGTTTGTACGAGGGTTTTCTACTGGTGTGAGTTGCGGGGGCGGCCGTCGAAGATGATACACTCCGACTGACAAGAAAATATGCCGCGTCGATAGTGGCGATTGGTTTGGGGCCGTGGTAGGGCGGAGTTAGGTCCTACAAAAAGGGACCACGAGACGATACGAGAGGGATCAGAGAGATACGATGCGATGGGCTCGAGGTGGTAGAGAGGCAAGGGCGGCACGATGAGGAATGAAAGCTAAAGATAGGAGGCGAGTGAATGGAGCTTTACGAAAGAGGGCTAAGATGAAAATCACTGAGAGGCACGACGTAGGTGACGATGACGAAGACGATGAAGACGCTGACGAATTGGACAGATCAGACCTCGACGCCAATAACCAACCTTCAGCCCCGACTCGAGCAGCCAACTCCGAGGCTCCGACTACATGGACATTCTGTAAGACGAACTTCACCTTCTTTACTTAAACGAGCTTTGCGGGAGAGGATGCAGCATATTGAGACATTGCGCGGTTTCATTAATTCATCACTTTATCATTTGTGTCGTCATATGTTTACTCTGTATTGAGGCACCGTTGAATTATCACCGTTACTCGCTTATATATCCTGTTTCGCGTGTCGCGAGTATTTGCTGATGTGTTACCATTTCGTGTAACAGAGATGTCGTTCACGGACAATATGTGTGTACGCCATTTGCGCTTGTTATTCAATCAAATACGTCCATGATTAAGAAACGATCGTGACGTCTCTTACTTCCCGGTCCCAGCACGAATCCCTGTATGTGGAAAGTGATTGCGACACGTAGCCAAGAGCGAACCGGATAAAAAGGGGGTTGAAGGGTCTTCCCTCTCTTTGGCGATCGGTGGCGTAGTGGGGACGTCTCAAGTGGTGGCAGCGGTGGGATTACTGCTGGGGCAACGGTGCGAGATTTCACCCTCGTATTAGGGAAAGAGAGACGGCACGATGAATGAACAGGCTACGCAGGTGGCTCATGAGAGCGCGCTAGGAACGAGCGCTTTGATGTTAGGAAACATGGTTCCCTCGTTCACGGGAGACGCTGCAGGTCCGAAAATTAGGGACTTCCTGCAAATTTTAGAACAGGTTGGTAGAATGGGGGGATGGCAAGACAGCCAACTCATTGGCATTGCTCGATGTAAGATGCTAGGCGCCGCACATGATTTTGCGTGGAGAGACGATAGTGTCACCGCAGCGTCAACCTTCCCTGAGTTCAGAGCATTGGCCTTCCAGCGGTTCGACACGGAACCCCTTAGCAGCAAGGTGGAGAGGTTTATAAACGCGAGACAAAACACCGCAGAGGAAGCGCGCTCGTTCGCAAATCGCGTACGATTGCTCGGGACTGCCACCCTGGCTAACTGCAGCGGCGAAGAGCCGGCGAAAACCCAGCTGCGCCGCGAAATTCTGGCCGAGCAAATGCTGTCGCAGGTTCCTAACTGGCCTTAGGGATCCAGTCCGCAGATTTGTTTTGTCTCGCGACCCCAAATCGTTCGACAAGGCCATCGACGTAGCAGCTAAGGAAGAACGTAACGAAAAATTTTCACAGAGCTCCTTGGTGCCCGTTCGGCATGTCCACAAAAACGCGAATGCGCACGAAATGCGCAGCCGCCTCGACCGCCTGGAAAAACTCCTAGTGGAGAGTTTGAGGTCGCGCGACCCCGTCGGAGAGGATGGGCAAAGAAACGCAAGGCGGCCCCCTTTTTCCGGTCGATGTTTTAACTGCGATGGCTTTGGCCATTTCTGGCGAGAATGCGACCAGTACCGACGACGCCGACCGTGGAACGCGCGTGGTGATCGCGGTACGCCGGAAAATTGTGGTAGCGAGGAGACGACGCCGAAGTCGATGGCTCAGGAAAACTAGGTGCGGCCTCTTCTGGTAACCACGACAGGTGGAGGTCAATAGCAGTGGTAAACTTTTGCGGGTAGACGAATCCGGTCGTTGAGTGTGCCGTGGGGAAGGGTACGCTGAGGCTGCTGGTAGATACGGGATCAAAAGTGAGTCTGATGAAGAGCTGCGCACTGGGAGGAATAGATGAGAGGTGGCAGGAGACATTGCAGAAAGAGAATAGTGAAATGTCCCTCGTTGGCATAACTGGTGACCCTATACACACCTTCGGCCGTTTTAGAGTACCCATAAAAATGACAGAAACCACGTTTGAGCAACAATTTTCATTTGTTAAGACGGACTGTCATTACGGGCAGATGGTATAATTGGCCAAGACATTCTAATAGAACAAGATGCCGACCTCCTGCTGAGTGAGGGGTGCCTGAGAATAGGCAGCGAGCGTGTCCTATTTACCAATTGGGTTGGAAAGCCCAGGCCAGCAGAAAAAACTTAGTTCCGATGAAATGAACCACAGTCCACTGAGGCCGCGTAATGTTAATGTTGTCTCCCTGATCGAAGAGGCTACTCTCCCACCACTATGCGAGTGCGTGCTGGCAGGTTGGGCTCGCACGCCGGTGCCCCCAGGCGAAACCAAGGTTGTCGAGGTTAGTGGCCTAGAAACAAACGGTATAACTGCAGTACCTACCTTGACCACCACACGGGAAGGCGGCGTATTGCCAGTAAGGGTGGCAAACCTAAAATTGAAGGAGATCTACCTCCCTAAGAATAAAGTTGGTCGGCTCCTTCGTTGACACGAAGCCTACCACGCGGTCGCAATGGTTGAGGGAGCAGGAGGAGGCCCCGTTGACGAAGGAGATCTGTTGAAGATGTTCGATCTGTCGCACGTCGACGGAAAGGAGAAACAAATGATGGAGAGCATGATAATGCAGAGTTGGTCAATATTCTCAACAGGAACAACAGAGCTGGGGCGTTGCGAAGCTATCAAGCATAGGATTCATACCGCAGGGGCGGCACCTGTATATCGCCGGGCATACAGGATCCCTTTCGCGCGCACGGAAGAAATGCAAAGACAGGTAGACTCCTTACTGGGAGTCGAAATAATTCAGCACTCAACCTCCCCCTGGGGAGCACCCGCACTGCTGGTCGAGAAGCCGGACGGGTCATACCGATTTGTCGTCGATTACAGGGACCTCAACAAAGTTACCCGCATTGACCCATATCCGCTTCCCAATGTCCACGAAACACTCGCCCAACTGGGGAAGGTAAAATATTTCACGGTCGTGGATATGGCCACCTGGTACTGGCAAATAAAGATGGAGCCTGGTGATAGAGAAAAAAACAGCCTTCAACACCCCCTCCGGCCATTACGAGTGGAAGCGAATGCCCAAGGGGCTTTTAAACAGTGCGGCCATTTGGCAGAGAACCGCAGATGTGATCCTCGCAGGCCTACTCGGCAAACTTTGCCACGTGTATTTAGACGACATCATAGTATACAGCGAGACGTTCGAGGACCATTTGCGGGACCTCGGTGAGGCGTTTTCGAGAGTGCAAGCGGCTGGCTTGAAATCGAAACCCGCTAAGTGTCAGTTTCTAAAGCCGGAGGTTAAATACTTGGGACACATCGTGTCTGCGGAGGGCGTTCGTCCGGATCCGTGGAAGGTACAGCACGTAAGGGATTTCCCACCACCTAAAAACAAAACCGAGGTGAGACAGCTCTTGGGACTTTTGTCCTATTACAGGAGGCACGTTCCTTCACTCGCGGAAATAGCGAAACAAATTAGCCGCCTCACCAGCAAGATTGATTGATATGTGGGGTTTAACGTCCCAAAACCACTATATGATTATGAGAGACGCCGTAGTGGAGGGCTCCGGAAATTTAGACCACCTGGGGTTCTTTAACGTGCACCCAAATCTGAGCACACGGGCCTACAACATTTCCGCCTCCATCGGAAATGCAGCCGCCGCAGCCGGGATTCGAACCCGCGCCCTGCGGGTCAGCAGCCGAGTACCTTAGCCACTAGACCACCGCGGCGGGGCTCCTCACCAGCAAGAGCCCATTCGAATGGAATGCAGGCACCCAGGCGGTATTCGAGCAACTAAAAACGCTGCTCGTAACGGCACCTATCCTGCGGTTTCCAGACTTCTCAAAGCCATTTATTTTGAAGACGGACGCGTCAAAATACGCTGTCGGAGCGGTGCTATCTCAAGTCCATGACGAACTTGCACACCCAGTGGCCTACGCAAGCCGCCAGCTTAATTCGGCGGAGCAGAAGTATGGCGCGACTGAACAAGAGCGTTTGGCCGTCGTTTGGGCAGTGCGTCACTTTAGGTGTTACTTGTACGGGAGGAGTTTCCGAATTGTTACCGACTGTCAACCTCTCAGGTGGCTCACGAAGGTGAAGGACCCTAGCTCGAGACTGGCGTGCTGGAACTTACTCCTTCAGGAGTACAGCTTCGACATCGTACATCGCCCAGGAAAGCGGAACCAAAACGCTGAAGCGTTAAGCCGTGTGGGTGTGGAGGGTGTGGTCGATTTCACGCCGTCGTCTGATGAGGCTCATTTCCGTGAGGAACAGGGTAGGTATCAGGCACTTCAACAGGTGATCCAGCAATGCGAAAACTCCACAGACAACACCTGTGGGAGGTATCGGCTAGACAGCGCCGGACTAAGGAGGGAAGTACCGCAGACGTCGGGAAATCGTCGTACCGAGATTGATGGTCGGTGAACTGATGAGAGTACACCATGATTCACCTAGTGCCGGACATTTTCGAATAAGGAAAACCCTGTTGCGATTGAACAAGTTATTTTTTTGTTAGGGATGAAAGCGGACGTGGTCAAGTACTGTAGCAGATGTGAGTCGTGTATTCTCCGGAAGGTACCGAAGGGTCGAAAACAGGCTCCACTTCAAATATTCTCTGATGTACACGAGCCGTTTCAGAGAACTGCGATGGATATTGTGGGACCACTGCCGTGTACGACGTCCGGAATAGGTACATCTTGGTCTTTGTTGATCACCTGACTTGATTCGCGGAAACATTCACGCTGCCAGACCAGAAGGCGGACACGATCGCTAAGGCATTCGTCGAGGGCGTAGTGTTGCGTTAAGGCGCCCCGTTGCAACTCCTCACAGACCAGGGCACCAACTTCACTGGCAAACTCATGGAGGAGGTATGCGACGTGCTTGATGTGAAGAGGTTACGAACGACCGCCTACCACCCGCAGTGTAACGGAGCTGTCGAACGCCTAAACCAAACACTCGTTGCGATCATGTCCCACTACGTTAGCGAGGACCAGTGGGATTGGGATAAGTGGCTCCCGTTCGCGACTTTCGCTATAATACCGCCGTCCACGAAGGCACAAAAGGCAGCCCTTACTACCTCCTGTTTGGCAGAGACCCCGTCGTGCCCGGGGTGGCTTTCTGTGAACCAAAGGGGCACTACGGCACACTCGATGACTACCGCGCGGAGCTAACACAGAGGCTTCAGCGAGCTCACCACATGGCTTCATCCACGCTCCGTTCTGCGGAAGTGTTGTGTAAAAAGAGGCTTGGACCTTCCCGCAGGGACCCGAAATTTAAATTTGGAGCGAGCGTTTATATCAGGGTCGGCGCGGTCAGGCGAGGACTGGCCAGGAAGTTAGCCGCGAAATGGGTTGGACCGTATCGCATCATTGAGCGTCTTTCGTCCGTCACCATGCGCGTGCGTAACATCAAAACGCGCGAAAGCAAGGTCATCCACGTAAACAGGCTGCGACGAGCGAATCCCTCGGAACGCGCCGAACTTGAGCAAAGCAGCCGACCAGAGTCATCGACACGGTCATCCGACAGTCCAGCCGTCGGGGCAGGTAACGCGAACATGCCTAACATACCCCCGGAACTGCTGCTGGAGTTAGTACTACAAGAGCAGCCGCAGCGACCCGTATGTCAAGCAGGGGCCACGGGTCCTAGATACGCCCTTAGAAGCAACGGTCCTGTCCTCGATCTACCATAGGTTAAGAGACAACGCTATGGCCAACTCATACAGCGGAAGAACGGGTTGGCAAGAGGCAAGCCGGGATCTTGGGCCACCTGCTATGTCGGGGTCATAAATGGACATGGTGCTTGTTATTTTGATCCCCATGTTTTCACCCATATCCTACTTTCAATACTATTGTGTGAGCACTGTGTCGAAGTTTTTCGCCCCTCGTGGATTTTGTTTTGATCCCTATGTTTTCATTATTATCCTACTTTTATTACTTTTGCGTGAGCACTGTGCCAAAATTTTTCGCCCTTTGGGGATTTTTTTTGCTTATAGACCTGTTTCCTTTCAAAGATTGGATTTCGAAGAGGGCATGTAGTTCATTTGATTAGTGTGGCTTTGTGTTGCTCGTAATATCTGATGTTGGCCTCTGAGCGAATGATGTGCCTGGAACCGATTGCACCTATGGCATAGGGGAGGAACATAGAGTTAGTGAATGTGAGATTACCTAGACCTCGCCGCGTGTCGGAGAGAGGGTGCGAGGGGGGCTGGTATGGGAACGGTGTGGTTTAGATAGACAAGATATGTGACTGGCATCTGTGGCCCAACTAGGCAGATTATGCGAGGTGGTTGGACGAGATGCCTAAATAGGCGCTGCACAACAGGTGATGAGATGAGACAAGATAACAGACAAGCTACAGCGTTTTCCTACACAATAGTGTCATGCCTCGATAGGAGGCAGGGAGGGCTTCTTGTGGGAAGAGATGAAGCAGCCCCGGTATCGACGAGACGAGGTGAAAGTTCAGATTGAAATGGTTTCACGGCGTCTGCCCGCACGGAAGTGTCGCGCCTCGTTAGGAGGCAGGGGGCATCGTGATCGGTATTGATGTACAACGCTCAATGTCACAGTTGCATACGACCGCATATACGCTACGTTCACAGCCAATCCGAACACGCAGTTCGCGTTGAAGATCCCTTTTCCTCACCGAAAGGTGCAGCAGAGGCCAGGCAGTAGATGGTATGCAAGGGTAATTCAGTGTTGCTGCCTGTATGACCTATGTTCTCCCGCCATCCCCCTTTTCGTTTGGTTTGACATGTTCGATAAGATCTTAAAATTTTGTGCATGTGTGGAATGAAAGCGTATTGAAAAGTGTGTATCCTCTGTTCGGTTGTGCCGAGAGTTGACGGTGCAGGCGAACTGTCTGATGTGCTCGCATGGTAGTGAACCTTCCGCATTCATGACTGGACGCTGCGTGCCAAACCATCCGACGAGCAGCTGTGACCAGTGTGCGTTTTGTCCACGCGTCATCCACGAGTTTCTGCAGTGATTCTGAAGGTTTCAAGAGTGCTGTGGGCGGTAGAAATACGGAATCAAACTGCTTGGTGGTGGGTGATGATTCAGCGACAATCACAGATTGGTTCCTCTCAGCGACGCGCTACCGACAGGGCTGAATCGCAAATGTGCTTTGTTCGCATATCGTATTCCTAAAGCTGCCACAATGTCTCAATTTCGCTGCGCAACCCGAAGGCGCTATGCGCCCGCATTTCTTGTGTTTAAATTTCCCCGCTGGGAAAATTCTTCTGCAAGATGAAGAGATTGTGACGTCCCCGCAAACACGGACTGAACCCCGGTCCTTTCAAGATGTTTTCGCTCGTTTCTTAAACCCACGCATAAAACAAGCAAAAATAAACCTTCGGTGTAACAAATGGGCATTCCAGAGTGGAGTACCTGGAAGGATTATTTCTACTATTCTCGCGGGCTCCCCCGCGCAGACACGAGGACCGGGCGGCGCCTTGCATCTACAGACAGTGTGACAGTGTACGGTGGACATAATCCGCGCGCACCCTTCAGATTTTGGGCATGGGGGAGCAGCAGAGCACCTTTTGTTGGTTCGGGGAATGCGACCCTGCCGCCGCGACTGCGCCGGGTCCAACCTGACTTTTCGTCAGACTGCGTGGCACCAGGGCTCATTACTGCGTTCTGCGCAGGATTACCACCCACGGCGTTGAATGACGAGAAGCGGCGGCTACGGAGACTTTCGCGGGAGACACCGAGCTGCATGGAGACGTCGAGACTCGTTCTGGACATCGGCTCGTCAAATACCAAAAAGCGGGGCACCCGGTTCAGCGGAAAACTTTTCGGCACAACACTGCAAACTCCGGACGTTGGCCATTACAGACGACGCACTTTGTCGGAAGCATCGGTACCATCGTTCGCCCGTAATTAAAGTGTCTTGGGACAGCTCGCCCATCTCTTTTCTGAGGCTTGAGTCTGTACATTGTTACTTGCTCGCCTTTGTTTGGGAGAGGGTTTTCTACGAGTGTGAGTTGCGGGGGCAGCCGTCGAAGATGATACACTCCGACTGACAAGAAAATAGGCCTGCGTCGATAGTGGCGATTGGTTTGGGGCTCCGGTAGGGCGGAGTTAGGTCCTACAAAAAGGGACCACGAGACGATACGAGAGGGGTCAGAGAGATATAATGCGATGGGCACGAGATGGTAGAGAGGCAAGGACGGTACGATGAGGAATGAAAGTTGGGTATAAGAGGCGAGTGAATGGAGCGTTACGAAAGAGCGCTAAGATGGAAATAACTAAAAGGCGCGACGTAGGCGACGATGACGAAGACGATGAAGACGCTGACGAATTGGACAGATCAGACCTCGACGCCAAGAACCAACCTTCGGCCCCAACTCGAGCAGCCAACTCCGAGGCTCCGACTATATGGACATTCTGTGAGACGAACTTCACCTCCTTTACTTAAACGAACTTTGCGGGAAGGGATGCGGCATATTGAGACATTGCGCGGTTTCATTAATTTATCACTTTATCATTTGTGTCGTCATATGTTTACTCTGTATTGAGGCACTGTTGTATTATCACCGTTACTCGCTTATGTATCCTGTTTCGCGTGTCGCGAGTATTTGCTGATGTGTTACCATTTCGTGTAACAGCGATGTCGTTGACGGACAATATGTGTGTACGCCATTTGCACTTGTTATTCAATTAAATGCTTCCATGTTTAAGAAAAGATCGTGACGTCTCTTACTTCCCGGCCCCAGCACGAATTCCTGTATGTGGAAAGTGATTAAGACACGTAGCCAAGAGGAAAGCGGATAAAAAGAGGGTGAGGGGTCGTCCCTCTCTTTGGCGATCGGTGGCGTAGTGGGGACGTCTCACTAGCAATGATGATGCATTACCAACTATGCCCGACAAGCAAGACACCAGCTTACCATGCACCAGCTGTCTACAGGATGCTTCACACCTTGAAGAAAATGAATGCCCGATTGCGGAATGGACGCCACTGCAGTCATCTCCTGAGCAGCATCAGCAAAGCAAGCAAAGCCAAGTTCGCAAAACTCCTGCGACAACGAGAGAGACTGCAACTAGGGCATCGACGAACGCAAAATTCAACGGAAGCGCACTCACCAATTGAAGAACAACGGAAAATAATAATCTTTGAACCAAAAAAACAATTCAAGATGACAAGCACTTTCGCCCAAAGAAAAGTCACCAGAAACACCCCCTGCACCTCATATTACATCGACTGCACCACCGCAGAAAATGCCGAGAAAGACGCGGAAGCACTGCTTGCACACTGCAAGCACTCAGGCACTTCGTCACAGTCTGTCAAAAAGCACGAAAGCAGAAGACTAGGATTGCACCATTCACGCGGAAAAAATACAACCTTGACGAGATTGAGCTGCCGAAAATGCAACAATGCGTTCCAACCTTACTCAGTCACAAAAGAGTTCAAGCAGCATTGTCAGTATTTATGTGTAGCCCGCTCTGTGCGGAACGCAACAGTCAAGCTCATCCACCAGAGTCGTCATAGAAGTCACCGGACTGCTGCCGCGGCCTTGAAAATTTAGTGAGATTGTGGAACTCCATGAGGACGTGAAACTGTAATTTAGTCATATTTTTGTTTAATCTCTCCTTCAATTTTTTGCAGTTTGTAACCGGGGCCATCTTCGGGGAAGGGGGAATCTGTGATTGAGGTAGGGTTAGAAGAAGTAGATGAGGAAGCAGTGCTTTCGAATAAACTTGGTGTGAGCCAGGCCACGTCACGCATTCATGATAGCGTCATATATATATATTATATATATATATATATATATATATATATATATATATATATATATATATATATATATAATATATATATAATATTTGTGAGCGCGGACTATGTCGCATCTTCATCTTCATGACCAAACCATTGTAGTGATCATCATCGTATGTCTCGCGGGCTGGCTTCTCTGGCTCGTGCGCCTGGATTAAAGAAGGATAACCTGGTTGCTGCCGTACCGGACGTGGTCTCTCATAAGTGGTGGAGCGTGCTTTGGTTCCCACGTCTCCTGCTCTACCCGTCACCCTGGAGCTCCGGTCTGGTCGACGGTTGTGCCCAAGCAACAGCAATGGCAGAACCCACCCGCCCACTGCTGCAAACCGCTCCTTCTCAGCCACTTAGGCTTCACTACACCGTGAGTACCTCTCATCGAGACCCTCCGGTATTTTCCGGCCTTCGCAACGAAGACGTCGAAGAATGGCTCGACAGTTATGATCGAACCAGCGTTTGTAATTACTGGGACGAGGCGCACAAACTGCGCTACGTTCCTTTTACCTCGATGGCGTCGCTAAAACCTGGTATTACAACCACGAGAGCGACTTTCTCCAATTGGTCGGCCTCACGGGGCATCTCCGTCAGGTATTTGGCACATCTGCAGGATGTTCTGTAGTAGCGAAACAGAAAGCTCGCAACCCGCATTCAAGGGGACGACGAATCGTATACGTCCTACATTGAAGATATTCTGGCTCTCTGTCGCCGAGCACAAAATGACATGACGGAGGCCGATCGCGTCCGACATCTACTGAAAGGCATCAACTCTGTGGCCTTCAATGCTCTCGTGATTCAGAACCCGACTACCGTCCGGGACGTCATCACTACATGCCAACGTCTGACGCGCTTCATTCATGCGCCTTCCACACGCCTCCTGCGACGCTCGCTTTACCAAAGAGCATGAATTGCGGGCCCTTATCCGCACCATTGTCAGAGAAGAACTTCACGGCCTTATTCCAGGCAACCCTACCGTTGCGTCTGTCCACACACCTCCTCCCAACCTGCGAGAGATAATCAAGGACGAACTGGCATCAATGACAAGCGCTGCACATGCCCCGTCTCCTGTGCGCTTCCCAGTGCCTTCGTACGCAGAAGTTGCATCGCGGGTCCCTGCACCAGTTCCAACCCGTGCCTGCGGACGTCGATGCGACCATGTGGCTGCGATGACAACGCAAGCGCCAAGGCTACGCCACTATTCTACATGGCGTCCTCCCCGCCCCATCTGCTTCTACTGTGGCATAAGGGTCATATATCCCGTTCTGCCGCCGCCGTCAGCAGGATGAACGACGTGGTTTCCAGCTTACGAGAGAGACTTTTCCCCAGACCCGATGAATACGATCCCGCACCGTATCCATCCACCTACCGTCAGTCGCCCTCCCCTCCACGGTCTCATGCTGGGCCTCATCCTTCTCGTTCATCTCGCCGCCGTTCTCCGTCACCGTTTCGGCGTACGTCATCACCCTTGCGTCCCGCTCCGATCTCTCGGGACTCGGAAAACTAGAAGGTGCAGTTTTTGAGGGGAAACTGCTTGTCGTCGGAACGCTACAACTCCTCCGTCTCGTCCAGCTAATTTACTGCCTGTTTTTCTGTGGAAGGTGTTTTTTGTTGATGCCCTTATAGACACTGGAGCCGCAATTTCGGTAATTGATC